>JAZHGK010005584.1:0-19884 GCA_037855215.1 Waitea zeae
AGACTTTCATCAATCCACCGACTACCTTCTGAGCTTCTTCTTAGTATTTTTCGGTTGGTTCTCAACTCACCGTCGCTGATTCCATCTTTTATGGTTCTCACTCGGATTACGTCTGTCTGTAAACACTGGCGTTCTCTGTGTACCGAAGACGCTACGCTTTGGAACAACATCACTTCTTGGAACACAGACGCCATAAACTGCTCGGTACAAAGGTCCAAGTCGCTTCCGATCTCGATGAATCTTTATCTTAACAACGATTACACCAGTCGACACGACGCCTTGAGTTTACACAATAAGATCAAGCGTCTCCAGAGTTTGAGAATTAGCACAACATACCCTGATTACTTTGAAGAAGTCATACAAAGCCTTGAAGAAGCCGACGAACTATCACTTCTGGAAGACCTCCTGCTCGAGTCCCGCGACGGACTAACGAAAGTGATGTTCGCCTGCAACGCCCCAAGATTAACAACTCTCTCGTTGACTAACATATTTTTGATGCCACTACCTCTCCCAAATTTGGGCAGCCTGTGTCGTCTTAGGGTACATTATGAAGGACTCTGGGGGCAAGGAAACCTAACAGCGACGCAGTGGTTAGATCTACTTATAGGCTTAGAGGCCTTGGAGATACTGGATCTATATTACCCTGTCTTTGATGACGATAAAACTCTCGATTCGGAGAAGCGCGTTGTACGTTTGAAGAATCTGAAACGACTTGCCTTTCATGAGTCCATCAACTGTGGTGTTCCTTTTCTGCGGCATTTGACGATACCGACTGAAGCACAGATGGAATTGACGTTCCAAACTTCCACTTCAAACCTCAGACTGATGCAGCGTATAGGCACCGTATCTTCTTTTGTTAAGCCTTGGATTTTGCCTCGTAACGCCATAACACCTTTGCAAAGTTTGGCTTTAAAGTCACCGGCGTTTTCAAAGGAACCACGACTCACATTCTTGTACTCTTCATCCTCTGATCCACTACATCAATCAGAAAAAACTATTTCCGTCGAATTTCTAAACACTCGAGATATACCGCTCAGCAAATTTGCGTCGCAATTTAGTAATATAGTTATCGGCATGAAGCCTGCTACCTTCTTTCCTGATTTACACGAGCTGGTAATCGACGGAGCATCCACTGCAATGGTCTATGCATTACGAGAATACTACTGGCTGGATACACTTGTTCTTTCCGGAGGACTATGGCCGCGATGTATCGAAGAGCTCCTGTCCCTCTCTCGTGAAGAACGGCTGAGTGCACTGTCTAACATACACACCCTGGTTCTTAGAGGCGTCCCGTTCCACTGGCTCGAACAACATAAATTCCTAGCAGCTCTGGAGGGGTCGAGTGTCGAAAGCGTTTACATTGAAGCATCTACCGGTGTATCTAAAGAGGATGTGGGTGTCATGGAGGATATTATTGGTGCGGTAACATGGGACGGAGCCTAAATCGAGAAGATCATGTATGTGATATCACACAATGATGAGCTACATGACTATGCAACTTGGCTTTCTAAAGTTCTCAATCCTGAGCCTCGCTTTCTTTGTTCAGTGCTCAATATATCTGCTTGTTAATTAGCTGTGACGGACAAAATCATCATGCCCGATAAGTGTGCACATCAAAATTTGCGACGACAGCATGATCAGTATGACTGCTACGCTTTCTCTTTTCCTTCAAGTGTCCGACTTGCTATGTAAACATCTTCAATATATAATTTTATCTGTAAAGTGAATAACTGAGTAATCTAATTTAGCTTCGTCTGGATATGTTATATCTCAGGCAATCCGGTCATCAGATGCCGAATATTGTTTTTTATTTGCGGAATAATAGTCTTATATTTTTTTATGTATTCAGTCTATGGCACGCGATGAGAAAATAGCCCTCGTCCGATTATAAACCCGTCTTACAGCATCTCCACGCATCCTAAATCCTAGCAGTATAAACAATTTGCATGTGAAAAAGAACATATTTATTTCCGTCTACCTAGTTTTAAATATGCTGACTATATTTGACCACGGTTAATCAACAAAATCACATCATAACAGCCTGAAGTATTAAACGTGATAAGTAGAATACACTGAGATGAGCACATAGGAAATAAAACTATAAGCTTCAACTTGTCGAACATTGTGGTCGTTTTTTGCAGTGCTTGAGTTCATGCCGGCGGCAGTCTGACTTGCGGCTAATCTTCTTGCCACAGTAGCAGCATGCGTAGGGCTTGATGCCCGAATGTGAAACCATATGGCCTGTGAACCGAAGGAAAGTAGCATAGGTCAGTCCATCTCAAGAGGAAAAGGATAAAGGAGAAGACCAAAGTTGATATGACTCACTATTAAGGTTGTGACGTTTTGTAAAGGCCGTGCCACATGCTTCGCAGACAAACCGACGTCTATTTACGATTTGCTTGGACTGTTTCGTTGAGTTCAAAGATACAGTCGTTTTCGTGAAGGCATGTGAAAGTTTGTTTGCTGATATTATGTTGTCAGTAGTGCTCCAATTGTGATCACTACCAAACAAGCTCGGTTGAAGCGAAGAATAGCAGACTGGCGCTGAGCTGTATGCACTGAAATTCTCTTCCACTGAAGACATTGGCGACAAGTTATAACTTTCAGCTATAGAGCCGTCTATAGCAAGTACTCTGCGTGAGAATATAGTACGGAGAGATATAAATGGTGAGAGTCTTCTCACTGACTTGAAACAGTATATCCACCGCTGTAGCTAGTTAATTTGTAGAAGAGAAAGTTCCTTGCGTCAATAATTGGCCATTCTGATTGTTGAAGCAAGATCGAAGGGAAACTCAAGATAATAAGGTCAATAAGCTGAATCGACAACGAAGAACACAACTACAAAACATATACATACTTGTCATAACAGTATTGAGAGTTGGCGTTGTCTGTAGGGGCATTCCAGAGAAGATTCAATGAGTTCAGTGACATTGGCAACCAAAGTAGCTAGAGAAACTGGAAGACTCCCGATGCCGAAGGTTGATAACTGTGCCCAGTGGCACCGTGTCAACATGCGCATTATTTATACCTCTGGTCTCTATGATATTGGTCATCGTGGACTTATAAGAGCAGTTTTAGATATAAGGATTCCGGAAAGTGGCTGGTATGCGAGAAGGTGATACGGAAAGTCGTTGGATGTCCTTGAAGCAGTGTACACTAGCCACGGAACCCGGAGAGCGCAATAACAGGAGGCAAGGCTGGGTATTGTCTGGGACATGTAAGCCTTTGACCATGTGTAAGAATACAGCCTCATTTTGTCGTGATAGGATCTCGGGTTTCTTCGCGCCGACCTCTAGAGTGCAACCATTGTTTAGGCCGAGCCTTATTCACGGAGGGGACTAGGCCCTTTGACTGGAGAAGGCTGGGATTCTTGCTATCATATCTACTAAGGCTCCCGACTGAAAAGCTCTCCGGGGCGTTTACTGGGCAGCCTTCCTACAGAAAATTTTGGTGAGTGTACACCGGCCATGATAAGCAGATGGCGTAAGCTTGTCGACCCTCGGTGTTGCAGAATCAAAGAGATAGCTTTTTCCAGCATAAGACCGTCCTAAGCAAAGCTGCTAATTTGCTTCAGATGCGAATTGAAGACGCAGAGTGCTCATGTACTGAAGGAAGTCAACATACTGAAGGAACTTAAGATTTGATTTGATAAGTGAAAAACCGTGGGATACAGTAACCCACTGGAAGCCTATATTTGCGAGATCAACACGGAGGCAATGATGAAAGCCATGTGTTTAGTAATAAATATGATTGTCACGACCGATACTCAGGGTTACACGAAGGCGAAAGCAAAAGAGGGACGCCGGAAAGCCGCAAATGGAATCTCCGGCATTCTACAGTAATGAGACCCGAACATCTCGAATGCCAAACCTTCTGACAGTAGCTTTAAAGGCACCACACTCGAAATCGTACCTTGGATTATAAGTCCGAGCTTCATACAACATCGCCACCGCAGTTTTTATTTAACATAAAACGCGCGATCCTCGCCTTTTGTCGCTTTACTAAATACTATGTATTAGTGAAATTGCAAGATACTAATCCGATCTAGGAGCGAGGTGATGTGGGCATTTTTGAACCTCTCACAAATTGACGATCCCGTAGCAACAGTCCGATCCAGTTCATATGCTCCCAAATGTTGACAGAAGTAGTTAGTGGATGTGTACTCTATAACTATATTAGCACACTTTACGCAGATTGTTCTAAGCAAACCAGTCCGATAGTTGAATTCTTCAGAAGTAGAAGTCAAAGCGGAAGTGATAGTGAGCCGATGAGAGTTCCAAATCTTGTCTTTGATGTATTGAAGAAGCGCACCGCCTTAATCTCGAATGAAGTTGTTGATGCCGTTGTGTGGTGCAGCTATCACAGTTGTATTTACAGCACCCTGTGCGGCACGAACAATCGAGCGCTCGTTAGTTCCCCTGGTGTTCTCGAAGAGTGGGTAGATTAGGTTCTCGGCGGGCTTGTCGCCGGAAAGCACGTCGGCGATACCAAGCGAAGACCACTCATCTATCGTACCCTTCATGTTACGTCACGCATCATGCCATGATCAAGATGAAACCAACGGCGAGGTCGTGGGAGATGTACACGCTGTAACGTATGAAGCATCAAATTCGTTCGAGCAACCATCGGACGGAAGCGTGACAAGAGAAATCTTAGGAAGAAGCGAACGAACCTTGACCAGAAGGACCTGGGCCTCCATCCCAGGTGCCAATCGAACGAGAAACCAGAGGCAAAGACGTCTTCTCCATTTGGGTATTTTCTGCTTTATCAAACATCCACTCTACAAAATAAATGGAATCCAGCCATGGTCTATAGCGTGAAGCAACTCTACAGCTGCTGAGCAAGGCCGAGCCCAGGAAGAGGTTAAACCAGCCCTGTGGCCTGTGAGGCAACGGAGAGGATTGGCAGCGTTGGTGAAGCCTGAGAGCACGATTACGCCTATGCTCTGACGAAAGGTTAACAATGTGGAATTAAATTGTAGGAAAGGGGCTCATACCCAAATGACATTGTTAATCACAGGCATTGTTAAGCACAGTGATAGTAACGCTATTGATTATGGAACGTCTCCGAGCACTTATATAAAGAGATTGCGTGCAAAGACACCTGTGTCATATAATTTAATGTACCTATAAGCGCGTTTTCAAATACAAAACATACCCCAAAGTGAACAATCAGGCGCGGGAACTGCTTGTATATCTCAAACATGAATCCCTCCATAAAGACTAGCATTTCCGAGCTACCGAACTTCTTCTCCTTTGTACCAAAATAGAGAGGTTTGTTGAGGCATTCCTGTGTGCTCGTGCCCAAGTCGAGGAAAATGGGAGTTGTAGATGGAGTATAAATTTCCGCGCTGGCGACGAAGAGCAAAAGCTTCCCTATGGAGGTGATCACGTTGTTGATCCTGAGGCCTGAGGATATACCGGACCCTCTGAACGACAAAAAATCTGCAAAAACTAGACTCGTGCGTCTCCGATGGTGAGGTGTAAATAAGTGGAGCGATCTCAAGCTTATATTCGAGTGCGACTTCGCAAGGGAGGTTTTCCTGTATGCGTTTTTAAGTGGGTGAGGAAGCTATCATCTTCTATCGTTGTTTGTATTGGAGCGAAGTGTGAGCCAGCGTGCGCGTGTCATCAATCAGGCTATCAAATGTGGGTGGTGTGAGTTCATGAGAAGAGTTAACTATGTAGTGTTGACGAGCTACACAATATGCGAGCAAGGTCGGAAATCATGGGACAAAGATCGAGTGCATGGCGGTTGCCGGCTAAAGAAAAAAGAGAGCCTTGCGCACGTGATAATGTGGATTTTACTTCCTAGTTCACGCGCACGTCCGTCGTACGCCTTTTCAACGTCCAACGTTCAATTATAACATTGGGCTGGCAACAGAAATAATCATGAACTTGGAAGACAAACCCGATAAAATGACTCTTCAAGTGTCTGAGTCTGACTTTCTTACAAAGGCCTCGGATAGCCCGACTTTCACTGTGAACGCACTTCCCGTAGAACTCCTTGCAAAAATTATGCTGTTCTGCAAACCTACGCCCTATCTGATTCCTTGGTACGACTACATACGCGAGGCAAATGTATGTTCTCACGTATGTGCACACTGGAGAACTGTCGCTCTTTCCACTCCCGCGCTGTGGAATGACTTCTGGATAATTACCCATGCGCTTCCTGCCCACAATGCAGAGATGTTGAGACGCACACACAGCGCGACCTTGTCTGTAGACCTCCGCGTCGTATATTTAGAAAGAGAGGCTCAAAGAGTTGCGCTCGACCAAATGATGGATTTTGCGGGAGCAAACCTCGGACGCGTTCATAAACTGAAGCTGGTCATTCCCAGCCCGATTTTGAGCTTACACCTGGGACAGTTACATCGTCCGGCGCCCGCTTTGCGTCACTTGGAGCTCGATGGTGGAGATCTTCTTGGTTCCACTTCGTCAATACCGCAACGAGTTGCAGAGCTTTCTCCTCATGTACTCGAAGGCCGCCCTCAGCCCAGCTTGAGTACCGTGAAGCTCACGAGTGTCAGAGTTGACTGGCTACTCTCGCCTTGGCTAGCGAATTTGGTTGATTTCCAGCTTCGTCTCATTCCCTTGGAGGCAAGGCCGTCGTATCGGCAACTGATTGATATCCTTCGAAGAATGCCTCACCTCCAGCAGTTAGAAATAACGGACGCTATCCCTGTTTTTACGTCAGATGATCAGTCTCACGCTGCCACCGGCTTGACTCGAGTCAACCTCCTTCATCTCCAGCGTCTTGTTTTGCAAGACCAGAGTTGCGATCCCGGCCCACTATCCATTGATCTCATTTTCCCCTCTACAACGCAGATCACACTTGAAGATGGACGCGCGGAACACACGCATCTTATATTCGATTGTGTGCGCCGAAAGTACGCTGACGACTCACAGAATGTGCGCGCAATGATCATCAGGTCTCGCTTCGCCTCCACTCGTGTCACTGTCTTCAATTCCATGCCCTCTTCGCTTGACATTTATAAGAGCGAGGAAGTGGGTGCAGCGATATCTATACCAACGAGTGATACTCTCCAAGCCGCCCGGATCATTCTAACAAACAAAGTGTTCCCGCTCTCACGTCTTGAAGCTCTGAAGATCGAGGCATACGAGATGGACTCTTCGGCGATTTGGATTGATGCATTCGCCGACTCGCCACTGGAGACGATCATTGCGGACCGACGCTGTGTGTGGGGTCTTTTAACCGCTCTGCAGACTCGCCACACGGAGCTCACGGAGGATACGTTTCTACCCCGACTCCGCGAACTTACGGTAAGAAGGGTTGACATCGCCCTTGGGTCGTCAAACTGGTATGCATTTATGCACGACACTCTACCATTTCGTTCAACACACGGGCTTCCTCTCCATTGCCTCAAGATTCAAAACTGCCGACACGTTACGCAGACGGATGTAGACCGAATTCGAGCGTTGGGTACCGCCGTTATATGGGACAAAGAGCCTACAGCTAAAAGACATTAAAATTTTTTTCGAAGCTAATGCGGAGAAATTATAGTTCAAGTTGTCGTTATAGCATATCTTTCTATCCAACTGCCTAGGACATTCGTTCCAAAAGAGAAATAAATATATTCTCTCACCAAAATTTCCCATTGAAAAGTTTGCAGTCACGCATGTAGACGTGCTGGAGCATAAAATCCAAGGTCTGATAGATAATCGTATACAAACTGCAAGGTTTCAGAAGCAAATGCTTGGATGACACTTTCGCCGTCTCAGTTACATAACTTGATCCCCCTTTTGCTCAGAAGACTTTCTCAACTTAGTCAGGTGAAGACCAACAAAAGACTGTGTTTATGAACTATATGATATACAAGTCGTGAAGATTGGTGATACAAATTTATGCGTGACAATCATGCTCGTTGAACGGCTGCTCATGCGTGGTGGCTGTTGTCGCCAAGGCCGACGGCGTTCTTCGCCTTCTGCGTCAGGGACTCCTGCAGGACGTCATCCGTGCGTCAGCGCTCTAGGCCTCATCACGTCTTACCCATCAAAGAAGACACTCACGTCGTTGTTGTTCGAGTTACCCGAGAGGGTGTCACCCGCGCGCTGGGTGGCCGACTTCTCGCTCTGGGGCTGGAAGGTCGACGCGGCGGAGTCGAGGTTGCCCTTGATCGAGTCGCCGACGTGCTCGGTGGTCGACTTCTGGGAGTCGGGCTTGATGGCGGACTCAGCCTTGTCGGTGAAGCTCTGGCGACCACTGCAGAGATGAAAGAGGTTAGGACGATTGTGATGATAGCGACGATGGCAAGGGGGAAGAAGAAGGGGGGGGGGACGCGACTCACGCTTGAGACATGATGGATTAGATGTGTGGTGGTGGTGGTGGTTGTGTGTAGTTGTGGGTTGGTGAATGCAAGTTGTGATAATGTTTTTTTCGGTGAAAACAACGATGATACTTATACTCTTTTCATGTTCAGTGTCGTGACTTGTTCGTGACCTAATACGTGCCCTTTGGCCAAGGCGAAGTAGCGCAACTTGGTGACTTTCTGCACAATTTGGTCCCGGCAGATGGAGCACGACTCGACGGCGATTGCAACTGACGCGATCCATGACGAACGACGCGACGTCACTTCCATAATGAAGGGGGGCGGCCAACCCCATGAGATCCCCTGGGGGGCCTAAGACCCGGCCCCGGTCCGAAGCCTGGAGAGGGTGTGGCACGGTGACGCGTTTTTTGTGGCGTTAGATGCCATCGAAGGGGTTCTTGGTTGCTCTCTGATTTCTCCACCTGAACGCCCACCCGGCGGCGCGCCTGTCCGTCTCCTCTCCCTCCACAATGCGTGTGGTGCGAAGGGCGAAAATCACAGACCTTTTTTTTTTTTTTTTGCCTCGATTAGTCTGAACCACGGTCGTGCCGAAGCTGTGGGGTTCCTCGAACCGGCGAGGAGGGAGCTCCTCCGGTGACGGGCTTTTGCGCACACGAGTTCTCTCTCGTGCGAACAGTTTCATCTGATTTTCCTCCCTCCTGCCTGCGGGTCGTATGGCACGCCACGGAAGTGATGAGACAGCCCGTGGCTTCTTACTCGTGATTGTTATCGCGTCCTTGGGCTGTGTGAGCAGAGGAGGGCGCGATTGGGTTGGAGAGTCGGGTGACCCTCGTCTATGGGTGCCCAGCCTCGAAAACGCGTCATAAACCGACGGATCTTGATCGTGCTGTCAAAGTGAGGAAGGGGTGGGGGTGAAATGACTTTATTTGGTTGAAAAATTACGAGCGAAAGGACACGTAAGGTCGAGCATTACAGAGGCAGGGAAGCTGCAAAGGTCATCAAATGATGTGTGTGCTGGCTGGAAAGTCACGAGGGGGTGTGAACAGCACAGTGTCATGACGTCACTCGTCCCTTCCCAAACCGGGGCGCCACAAATGCTCACACAAAACCTGTCCTGCCCTGGATCCTAGGATCGATGGGTATAAAACCAGGACGTGTTCGACCTATCGACTCCCAACTCACTCTCACTTCAACCACCACTTCTCTCTCAACCAACCAACCAACCAACCAACCCAATCTAATCTACCATGTCTCAAGCGTGAGCATCCCTTTTCGATCTGCTTTGTCCTCCATCGTTCTGACCCCTTTTCTCTCTCCAGTGGTCGCCAGGATTTCACCGACAAGGCCGCCGCCGCCATGAAGCCCGACTCTGAGAAGTCCACCTTCGAGCACGTCGGCGACTCGATCAAGGGCAACCTCGACTCGGCTGCGTCGACCGTCCAGCCCCAGAGCGAGAAGTCCACCACCCAGAAGGTCGGCGACACCCTCTCGGGCAACTCGAACAACAACGACGTGAGTTTTTTTTTTCTTCTTCTTCTTCTTCGAAAACGTGTGGACTTGCAGGAAAACTGACGACCACTGCAGCAGACCCTCCTCGACAAGGCGAAGAACGCCGTCGGCCTCGGTGACAACACCCGCCACGCATGAACGACTGTTGCTTGACGATCGTTATGAACACGCTTGTATTAATAATATAACCGCACAATCATGATCAACTGAATACGATTATGTGTGAGATGTGATCTGAGAGTCGATCTGAGAGTTAGGGACATATCTGTTTTTGTGCCGGCGCTGAGATCGGTGAGTGGTCTCACACAAAAGGGAGTCCACAAGCGACATGATACGACGTATCTTATCGGGAGCATGAGCGGGCTCCAAGATTTAAGTTGGATTACAGAATGGCCAAACCTTGTGTCCTCGAGAAGCGCCTATGAATAGGGAGTCTAACTCGCATATGAAAAACACGACTGGTTAGAAGGCGGTGCTCTGGATCAGTCGAAATTCGAGAGAGAGAGAGAGTAGATCGCAGGCGTGCAGGTGATTTTAGACTTTTTATTCTCTTCCTAAACATAGAGTTGTGACGTTAGAGTGTACACGAACGACAAGAAAAAGCAAAAAAAGTGAATGTCGAGCTACGGAACACGGCCTCGGTCGGCGTGCTCCGATCCCCGGAAGTGCCGGAGACTGCCCTGAGGCCCACCCACCCCTCCACTCCAGGGCGTCTGATTGAAACTGGGCGCCGCCTCGCTTCACCTCAAAACGCGCGACGTCCGCATGCCCCCCGCTGCCGCCGCCACTTGAAGGCAGCCTCTCCGCTTACAAGTCCCTACCAACGCCGCGCCCCCAGAAACTGAAACACCCGTCTCTTGGCTTCGTACCACGACCACTACTACGCTTCACACTTTTCACCCCCCGCTCGCGATGTCTCGCAGGACAGTCTCGGCTCACGGCAGCTCGGGCAGCTGGCTCCTCTCCTCCGTCCTCGTCCAGTGCGGCTTCTTCGTCAGCGCCGCCGCCGGGTTGGCGCTCGGACTCGAAGCCGGCGGTTCTTCAGCCGGACGGACCCCGCTCGTTGCCGTCGATCGACCAGGAGGGCTGTTCGCGCGCGACGACGAGGCACAGTCGCCCCCGTCGAAGAAGAACGGCGCCATGTACGTCGTCTCAACGCCGTTTTTTCTTTTTCTTTTCTTTCGTGAAAGGAAGAGGGAAAAAAAAAGGGCAGAGCTTGACGCTGACTTGCAGTTTCTCCCCCAGGGTCGTCTTGTACGCCGTGACCGGCGTCGTCTCAGGGATATTTTGTATCGTGATCATCTCCGGCGTGCGTGTTTCCTCTACTCTCGCCTCGTTCAATAACTGACGTCAATACGTTCTCGCCTTTCTCGCACTGCTCCCCCTTTTGGCCGCTACATTCCACCTCGTGCTATATATATGCTCCCACAAAAACCTTGTTCCTACCACACGCCTCAAACGCACACACACGCAGGCCATTCGCGCCGTCCGCCATCCCGAACGCTACGGCCCCCGCCGGGGCGATGACGTCGGCGCGACGCCGCAGACGCGCACGCAGGGGCTCACCCGCGCCATCCTCGACACCTTCCCGGTGATCGCCTTCCGGTCGAACCCCGGCGGGGGCGCGGCCGACGGCGCGGACGGCTCGGAGCGCAAGGACAGCGCGAGCGACGACGACAAGTGGGACATTGTCGAGATGGCCGAGCTGGGCCACTCGGCAGGCGCCGCCGGCGGGTCGGACAGGAGGGAGGCGACGGTCTCGAGCGTGGGCACGACCAAGTCCGCGCTCGCGTCCGAGTACGGCGTCCCGCGGGCGAGTGAGGAGCGGCAACAGCAGCAGCAGCAGCAGCAGTCAGACCATCGCCATCATCATCAACAGCGAGGAGAGGGGGCGGAAGAAGAGTCCGCGGTGGCGAGCGGTTCGGGCCCGTCGTCCCCGACCGCGAGGGTGCGTCCGCCGCCGACGCAGGCGCGCGCGGAGGAGCCAGTCATGCCGGACGCGATCGGGCGCGAGACGTGTCCGATCTGCATCGTCGACTTTGAGGAGGGCGAGCCCGTGCGGGTGCTGCCGTGCAACGGCGCGCACAGGTTCCACAAGGAGTGCGTGGACCCGTGGCTGCTCGAGCTGAGCAGTTCGTGCCCCATCTGCCGGCAAGGTATGTGACTGCCTTTAATTAACTAAAATAGTCTCGGGCTCAATATGGGGGGGGATTCTTCCATTGTCTTCCAGATTTTGCCGCTCTCGAGACGATGATTACGTCCGACGCGCCCGACGACGGCGCGCTCGCTCCACCTCAGCCCACCTTCTCCTCCGGCACGCGGTCGTCCTTCGGCCGGTTCTCACGCTACGTCCGCATCGCGCGGCACCGCTCGCAGCGGCGTCAAGAGCAACAACAAGAGCAGCTCTCCGAGTTTGGGCTCCAGCGCGAGCCGGGGGCGGAGCACCACCACCACCACCGCGAGCGCGGGTCGGGGAGGAGCCGGGAGAGGCGCGAGGAGAGCGGCGGGAGGCGGTGGAGGACGGGCGGGAGGCGAGCGTCGCGCTCGCCCGTGCCGGACCCGACTGACCCGCCGATGCCGCTCGCGGAGCACACGTCGCTTTGAGGGGGGGGAGGCGTCGTGTGTGCTCTGTGATTTCCTGCCTTCCCCTACGGCTGGGCCGTTAGCATCGATTTGGATCCGTTTATTTGATATCCCTCTTGCTATCTTTGCTCGTCACATGTTTTTTTTTTTTTTCTGCACACATGTTTTCCTCGATGTGTAATTCTGTTCTTGTACACGTACGATATTTGCAGACTGTTTTTTTTACTTATACCATGCGTCCCTGCTTTTTTATACCTTTATTCACGACTTGTGGCCATTCTTGTAGAAGGAAACGTAATGTCTCCCTTTCTTACGTCGACGGATACTTGTAAAGATGCCCGGAGGCGGCCTTACAACGCCAACAGCGACCCCTCGCTACATTTCGTGTCGACTGTTCGCGGAACATCTAATTTTGAGCGGTCACACAATCCAAACCGAGCGTCGACGCTGTCACTACGTCGTGTGGCGCACGCTTCGCACTTTGTGGCGACCCTGGGGGGCGCGAAGTCTCCTTGCGAGTTAGCGTTATCGGTCCCTGCGTCTGCGTCGGCGTATATAGTAACCAACGGCTGGTTCGTACCATGTGGAAGGTCGACCTAGTGGGGGTGAGACCCATTCACTCGACGGACAGAAAGCGGCACACACGAACGAGAGCGCAAGCCAGAACGGGGGTCTCAACAGATCAGAGAGAGAGAGAGAGGGTACGCGTCTCCAGGTCTCGATGGAAGCATCTGATCTCTGTAGCTCTCTCGGACGCAATTTGGCTGATCAGGCAAAAAAAAAAAGCAGTCGTGCTATTGAGTCTGCCGCCCCGCCGAGCGTGTTGGAAAAAAAAGGCGTGCCGTCCTCGTTAACCTTGTGGCTGGTGGTGCTCACACCCGCGAGTTGTGGAATTCCAAAGAACAAAGAAAGTGGTCTCGTGTGCTGACCGAAGTTGATCCCACGATTGCGCGGGTGCGAGAGTTGCTTTTGAATTTGCCAGTTTCAGCGGGGGGGTGTGTGTATGAAAAGGACGTGTTGGGGGGGGGAGCGTCGTCTCTGCAGCTGCGTCTGGAGAGAGTGTGCGTCGAAACAAGCAAAGCGTTAAACCGTTGATGAAACGAGCGCAGCCTCAGAGAATGAAATGAGCGAGAGGGGCATGGCCGAGTCGGAGGGTCGGGGCGCAAGGTCCGTGTCACGTGATGTAGCAGGAGGGAGAGAGAAGTCAATCAGCCAGCAGAAGGGAGGTCGAGTTTGGCGCGGAGCCGGTTTGCCCGCCCCTCTCTCTCCAGGGTCCACGCCCGCAAACGCACAGCTAAACGGACGAGACGAACCCTTCCTTCCTCCCTTTCCCGCCGAACGGGGAGCCCCACACCCACCCGCCATGTCTCTCTCACCCGCCTCGACCAACTCGGACCACGGAGGCGCGAAACGGCGCCGGCAGGACGACTATCGCGACCAGGACCTCTACCATCACGCACCGGCCCCGCCCGCGCCGCCCCCGCACGCAGTGGGCGGCCCGTCCATGTCGAACCTCGAGATCCGCGGCCGGCGTGGCGCCCGCGCCTGCACAAACTGCCGCCGGGGAAAGAATCGCTGCGAGGGCGAGGTGAGTCTCGTCTTCGCCGTTTGTGTGCACGTCGGAACCAGGAGGCGTCGTCCGCCCCCTCTCGACTCCCCTACCCGCATTCATTTTATGCGCGAAACGGGAGAGAGAGAGAGGGAAGAGTCCGACCCTTTTTTTTTTTTCTCCGTTCTCTCTCTTGTGCGAGGAATTCCTGTCCGCTCACGCGCGCCGCTCTCTCCGCCCGGCCCGGGACGTGGCGGGTGTATTAGGCTCCATGTCGTCGATGTCAATTGAGTGGCCTGCCTTGTGTGTTTGAAAAGCCAGAGAAGAAACCGCCTCAGGCGGCTGCTGGCCCCAGCATGGAGTTCGTACCGTCCTATATCATCCCTCGTCGTTCGTCGTCAATAACGAGGTCTGACCTGGCGCTTTTGCAGACGGCTTTCTCGCCTCGAAGGCCAATACCTGGTAAGCTTTTTTGGCCGCCAACTTCTGTCTGCCCCTCGGCCCTCGCTTATGCCGTGCCGCAGGTCATGCAGAGTCAAATGATTGGCATGCAGTCCTCCCTAGACCGTATCCTGACCCTCGTCCAAGGCCAGTCTCAGAACCAACAGTTGCACTCTAACCCGCGTGAAGGCTCGTTGGGCACGCCAGGCTCGTCCGGACGTTACAGCGGGCACATGGAGACGTCCAGCCCTGGCGCCGAGCGCCCTCGGTTCCCGCCTCTTCCTGGCTTCGCGGCTCCGGTAAACGTCCTCTCTCGCTCGGCTGTGTGAACCGTTTTGCCGACGCCCTCTTTTCTCCAGCCTCACAAGTATGGCACGTACGGTATCGTCGCCAGCACTGCGCCGTCTTCAGAGGACGAGTCGGAGGACACGCTGCCCCGCTCAGCTCTGAACGCGCCCATTGAGGCCCTCCAGGGCCTAGCAAACGCGGCAGCTGAGGCAGCCGCCGTTCCGTCTGCTTCTCCTCCTCGGTAGCTACCACGCCCTGTTAACCACCAATCTTTTTTATCTCTTTCCTGATTACGATCTATCCTCGTGTTCCTCTCCTTTTTTTATCCTTATTAGTGTTCGGAAGCGCAAGAAGGCTGAGCCAATTCCCCGCAACGCGTTTCCGCACGTCGTCGAAAAGGTGTGTGTGGGTGTGCCACCACCGGAGCGTCGCCGGGCCGTTCGGTTACTGACGCAAGTCACCCCATCCACTCTTGCAGGGTCTCGTATCCGATGCCGAAGCCCGCGAGTTGTTCAACGTGTAAGCATCACTCTCCTTTCCCCGCATTTCCCCGCACGAACCTCACTCTTCTTTTCCCCCTTCTCGCTCTCTTACTCGTCTGAAATGAACGCATCTCATCGATCGTCAGATTCTTCTCGGGATGTCATATGTTCATCCCCCTCTTCGACCCCGCGTACGACACGTACGAGGGCGTGATGGACCGCAGCCCGTGGACGTTCGACGCCATCCTCGCGATCGCCGCCAAGATTCGGTCCGGGAACGCGCCGCTCGGCGGGACGTTCTACAAGTGCCTCGAGGAGGCGCAGGGTATCGCGCGTTCGTCCCTATTCGGGCCTATCGTGCGCAAGGAAGCCGTCATGGGTGCGTACCTTGGCACCCACGCGTGTTATCGATAGTGGAGACATGCGCGTGTGTGAGAGAGCGGTGAGGCTGATTCGAGTGATTTTCTTTTTCTTTTGGTTGGCAGGTATGCTTCTGCTGGCTGCTTGGAGCACCAACGGCTGGCTCCCCAGCGGGCACGCGATGCGCATGGCGCTCGACCTCGGTCTCCACCGGGCCTTGGAGAAGCTCGCAGACACCGAGTCCTCGAAGAGGCGCGACGAGGACGAAGAACGTGACTTGGGTTGGTTTCACGTGTGCTCCAATCGCCGATCATTTCTCTGACATGATTCGTTAGTTGTCTCCGCTAGAATCTGGCTCTGCCTCTATTGGATAGATCATCAGTTGAGTCTGTTCTCCGTCTTCCCGATGTGTGCGTGTTTTCTCACTCTTCGAGCAGGATGAGTCTCGGCACGGGCCGCCCGATCGTTCTTCGGGACGAGTTCTCCATCAAGCACTGCCGCGTGCTGCTCACGCATCCAATGGCGTCGTACACCGATGTTCGCCTCATCTCACAGGTAGAGCTCATCGCGCAGAAGAGTGAGTGTTCGTGGCGCAACCAGGAAATTTCAAATGCTAACATGCTCATCACTTGCGTGTTTGTTCGAAACCAAGCCCAAATCTTTGAGACGCTTTCGTCCCTCAACGGGCAGGTGAACCACAGCACACTTAGCTTCATTCGTCGCGCCAATGTCGCACTCGACAAGTGGTGGCAAGACTGTGATGAACTTCATCGTAAGCCGCTTGTTCATTGCGTCCTCCATGTTCGTTGTTTAATCGAGAACCACCGATAGGTCAAACTGCCGACGAAGAGTCCCTCTTCAGGAAACTTCTTGCCGCAGACTTGCACTATGCCAAGCTCTGGCTGGTCTGTGTTGCTCTGAGAGGCGTGTCCTGGGACAAGATGCCGTTCGAACAGCGCGAGCTCGCGTTCCAGGCGAAGGACGCCGCGTCCAACTGCCTGGGAATCATCCTTGGCTCTACCGCCTACAGGCAAGTTGTTCTTGACGTACACATACGGACCTCTTGGAATTTACGACGCATCTACAGAGCGGCGTTGCGATATGCCGTCCATGATATTCTTGTGATGGCCGCCTTCTCGGGCCTCTTTTTGCTGAAGATGGCGAACCTGTTCCCGGCCGAACTTGACCTCGCAGGTATTATGACGCAGGTCGAGCAACTTGCTCAACTCCTGTCGGATGTGGCGGCTGAAAGGTTAGTGACTTGGTCGTCACCAAATACGACATGAGGGTAATCCATCCACTCCTAGATACGCTCTCACACTGCGCATTATGCTCGCCAATCTCAAGCGCAAGATTGATCTGAATGGGGCCACTCCCACCAGCAGTGTTCCCACAACGGTATCCAGCACAGCCACACCTGGCGTTCCTCTCACGCCGGTTGATGCTGCCGCCGCCGCGTACGCCGCGAGCGGGTTCGTGGACCCCGCGACGGGCGGGCCAGCGTCGTTCACGATGGAGGAGCTCGGCTTCCCGACGCTTCCCCCTGACCGGGGCGTGTTCAGCTCGTCGGCGATCCCGGCGTGGCTTCAGGAGCAGGTGCGGATGCTGCTCCTATCCTCCTCCTCCCCCTCCTCCTCACCCGAAGCAGCCGCCAACGCGGCGCTCGCGGGCGGACACACGTGTTCTCAAAGCTCACCTTCTTGTGCGACTTGCCAGGGACTGACGGATCTCGGCATCCCCATCAACGGGTCGGACGGTATCTTCCTGCAGATGACGGGCACGAACGGATGGGTGGGGGACTTTGCACCGATGCCGCAGGCTTGGTGAGCAACTCCGTCGATTGATGTGTAGTGATTGGTTCAGAAAACGAAAAGAAATTTGGACTGTGTGTTTAAACCCCAGAACCAACCATTCGATAAGCCTATCTCCGTTGGCGTCGCTCAATCTATAATATCTTACTACTGGCCGCATAAAAAAAAGCGAAGTCGCTTTTGATCCTTCTTGATGTCTTTTCAATTCCATATGCTACAGCTATTGCTTTCGTTGATCGTGCGATTCGTGGTGTTCGCAAATTGTATAAATAGTTACTTTAGCGTCGCAATTTGATCAGATATGCTTGTCGGGAGATAAGAGCAATTTGTGGGCAGTAAAGTAAAGGTCAATACATGATCCGTAACAATACCATGTCGTTTATCGATAGGTACTTATTCATCGTCACTCTCGTCCTCTTGCTCCTGGAGGAACTACAAATAAAAAAGAAAACAAAATCAGAAGCCTGCCCTCGTATCAAAAAATCGATCATGCCTACCTTCACGAGTGCCTCCGTGCTTTTGAGGAAGTGCTGGCGACCTTGAGGCTTCGAGCCCTTCTGATGCCAGTAGATGATAGCTTGATCGGATACGCAGTCCTTGTTGTACAACACCTTTGAAGGGAAGAAAAAGATTGGTTATCGTCCTGGATGGCGGAACGAGAGAAGGCTCTCTTACCTTCAATATGTTAGGGAACGTCTTCATGATGCGCGTGTCTTCGTAGCAGTATACTTGAACGACGTTGATGAGCGCCACCTCGGTTTTGGGGCCACTGCAGAAGGGTTCGATGATAGGGCAGTATTTCTAGAAAGTGATAAGCACATCGAACAGTTCTGAATAGGATTGATGAGACGTACGGTGACTTCGCGCAAGGCGAGGGCTTCGATCTGGTCGGGGCGTGCGCTCCAGTCGACGGTTGCCATCAGCCCTTGCCAGATGCAGGCGACGAGCTCCGTCTCGGGGAGCTTGAGCTCTTCCTGCTGGCCCTTGATCGTCTCGACAATCTACGGACACAACGCACGCAGTTCAGCCATTCCGTTCCAATCTTTCGCGACCACGGCTTAAAGTATACGGGAGAGGGCGGGGGGGGGAGCGGGGAATGGGGGTATGGGCGACTCACGCTGGCAGTGCTGTCCTCTCTCTCGATCGCCTCCTTGAGCGCGGACACGACGGCCTCCTTGCCGATCGCGTACTGCTTCTTCACCCACCACTCGGCGACCTGGGGCAGGCCGGCCTTGCGGAAGAACTCGTCGAGCGTCTTGTGGTCGCGCTTGTTCTCGGGGAAGAAGGCGAGGAGGTCCTTCACGCCGCCCTTGCGGAGCGTCGTGGAGAGGTGATCCATGCCCTGCTCGGACAGGTACGCGCGGAAGATGATGGCGAGGACGTTGACGGCCATGTCTAAATAAAAAGGTACGGGCATGATTTAGGAGGTCCGTTTGATAAGGACAGCGAGGGGTACTTGTGCCATACCGTTCTTCACGAGGTGGTCCTTTGTGAGACTGAGCAGGCACACTGCGCTGGAGAGGCCTTGTGCCTGCAACAGCCCGACGGTGATGGCGAGCTTCGTCATCTGAGGCTGCGGCCAGCGGTCGACGTACTGGAGGAGCGTTGGGAGGGACGAGTCCTCAAGAGGTCTCTGCAAGTACTTATACCTGTCATCACACCGCCCGTCAGTTTCGATAGTACGAGACGTTGACGCGAAACGAAGGACGGCTCACCTGCGGATGAGTTTGTTCAGGACCTCCACGTAGGGCTTCAGGTCAGCCACCTCCGTGGGCTCTTTCGCGTTGATGATGCTGAACGGGGACATGGGCGCGTCGTCGTCGACGTAGCTTCCGCCGGGCTGGAGCAGGCCGCCGCAGAGGAGTACTTCGAAGAGCGTGTCGGCATACTTGAGGAATTCGAGGGTGGTGCCTGCCTGGACGAGTTTGTTCGTGAAGCCGTCAAAGTCGCCTTCGGGGACGGTCTCGAGGTGTTTGTAGAGTTGGTCACGGAAGACTAGGGAAGAAGAGAAAGCGGGCAGACGCCTTTTTGGTCAGTAACGATGTGTACGTGCGGTGTCGGCAGTCAGTCAGTCCCCCCCCAAAAAAAGGCGCGTGGTCGCGCGACTCACTTTCAGGCTCGTGCTTTGCTGACGCCTTCACTGCGCGCTTTCTGGCTTTGATCTTGACGCCTTGCAGCTGAGGCTTGTCGGCGGCGGCGGTGCGAGACATACACTTTCTGGTGGGTAAGATGGATAGAGGCGCGACTAGAGAGAGAGAGAATGCTGTAGTGGGTGGACGGATCTGGGTGATGTAGTCGAGAAACAAACGAGAACTGACTCTTTCCCAGGACCAAGGCGGCTGATAATCGAATCTTTGCAGGGCCAGAAGCGCCCCCCCCTGGAGCTCGTACGCCGGTCCACCCACTGCGTGAGCGGCTCTCTCTTCCGCTGCACAGCTTTAAATTTCAACGTCTCATTAATTGGCCATCGACTCCCTACTTACTCTGACTCGAACCCATTGTCAGCAAATGCTTCCGCTTATCCTGGCTGACCGGCGACTGATAAATATGCTTTTTTTTTTTTTTTTTTTT
>JAZHGK010005585.1:0-18773 GCA_037855215.1 Waitea zeae
TTTTTTTTTTGGCACCCAGTGAGGTTGTTCAAACAAGGTCTCGTTTGATTTTCTCAAGCATTACATTCATCCTCAAGCGCATGTCGGGCTGGCCCCTGGGCTTTCTACTATCACGTTCATTTCGATTCGAGTGCCGCTCTCCGCCGTGTTGTACAGCACCTCTGCGATCCCCATGAGCATCCCTCCGTCGTTCTTGCTTGTGTTTGTGGAGGGGGTCCGACTTGTGTCGGTGCAACGAAGCCGGAGCGTACGCCTGGCGTCTCAACTCTCGTAGGCGTCCCTTGTCGTCCGACTCATCCTTACTTTTGCTAGAGTCTCGACCAGCAGAAGGAGGGCGAGCTTTAGGCTGGGGTTTGAGCGTCCAACCTGATGGATGAGCGGCTGGCCCCCGCTGATGTGGCTCTGAGGCGTCTTCCAATTCGATGCTGTTCTCTTCAGACGCATTTTCACTTTCGTCCGATCCATCTATTCCCTCGTCTTCATTTGCGTTTCCTGAGTTAGGCGTTGGTCGCGACGGTGGGCCAGTGACGAGGCCTTCTCTCCGCTTCTGGGCCTTCCACTTGCTCTTGATCTTCTGCCTTTCTACCCACACCTGCTTCAACTTTTTGGCTATGAACAAAAACAACAACAACAGCAATGACAATCAGCTGTAGCAGGTAGAGAAACAATGGGCTAGACGTACCGCGGTCTTTTGGCAGGTGCACAAACTTCGGAGGCCGGTTTTTCTTGTGGTCCACAGCTTTAGTCGAGGTGGGGGCCATGGCGGTGCGTGAACCGAGACCCAATTCTTTCAAAGTATGCTGTGCTTTTTTTTTATCTGTCACAACCGAAATACAATGCGGGGGTAGATACGCAGCCGCCAAGAAGGAGTAATCAAAGGGGTCGTCAATCAACCGAGAAATGAACGAGTGGCGGTTATGTTAGGATTGGTTGTCGTAGAGCGCCCTCGAAAAGCTGGGAAGAGCCGAGAGAAAAGGGAAAGCGCAAGGGTAGTGGCGGATTACGTAACTATGACTAGACCCGCCCCCTTGGGTTTAAGAGCCGATTCCCAGTCATCGTCTCTCCTTTCCCTCATACCCCCTTCACCCAATTCCTTAGCCAGCAACACAAGCTCGCAAATCTTCCTCGTCGTATGAACGTGCAGAACTTTGGCCAAGTTGGTGAGTAGGACGCCGTTCTTTTTTCTCACTTTCATCTTGAGCCCATCGAGGCGGTTCCCCCCTCAGCCACTTTTGCGATGGCAACCGCTTTGGCGCTTGCGCAACATGGGCTGCCCTTTTTTTTGCACAATAAGTGTCAATCGAGTCACTGACACATCACCCTTTCTCTATTGTTTCAGACCCCTTTGCCGACGAAGTCGACCCTCTTGGAGGAGCTGCCGAAGTCGGCTCGACCTCAGACAACATCCACATTCGGATCCAACAGCGCAATGGCAGGAAGACTCTGACCACTCTCCAGGGCCTCCCCCGTGGTGCGTGTTTCTTTTCTTCTGATGTCCATCGGATTTCGGACTGACTCATGTTTCCTGCCTTGGCCAAACAGAATACGATGCGAAGAAGTTGCTGAAGGCCTTCAAGAAGGTACGTCTCCATCTCACACACACGCCTGCATATCAGTGCCTGATGATTGGATGGTATCACAGGAATTCGCTTGCAACGGCACCCTCGTCAACGACGAGGAGGCGGGTCAAGTCATCCAGCTCCAGGGTGACCAGCGTGCCAAAATCAGCGCGTTCCTCGTCGAGGAAGGCATCCCTCAGAACACGATCAAGGTTCACGGTTTCTGAGCGAGCTTACTCCCCGTCCCCCTCCACACAACCTCCCTTCACCTTGCCCTCACACTCGGAATGCCCTTCCCTTGGAAATGCCAGGTCCACTTTACGATTTGAATAGAGGTTGCGTGTGGGTCGTGCTCGACCTTCTTATGTACTATCCCTAGTGTTTTTTGCGAAACAGCGCTGCGTATCTATATACATAATAACTGTCTTCAAGACTAGTATCTGATGTGATAATCATAACATTGCGTTCGTTGTGCATTGCACCGGAAGTTGTTCGCTGCTTTTGCAATTTAGGTAAATCACCCTTAACGTCATAAGTGACGCTGTGTTTGAACCAGACATTGATAGGTTTCAAAACAAATATGTAGTATGAAAACCTCGCTCGGGAAGGAAGATCATTTAATCTTGTCGAGTGGCCTAAAGAACGAGGCGTCAATGAAAGTATTCGAAACCCATTAAAAGGAGAAGACTCACCTGTTAAAGCCACCTCGTCTGAAGGGGAAAAAGGGGTAAGAAACTAGGGTAAGTGGTGAGAGGATGAAGGGCATACCGATTCATGTATTGGCGCCAAGTACGCATTTGTTTAATGTTCGCACCTCCCTCTTGGTTTCCTTCAACAGCCTTGCCCTTGATTGACTGTGAGAAGTATCTATGCCATAACGTATTCAAACGCACCTTAGTGCTACCAAAGCCGGACATGCCCATCATGGCCATCATTGCTGCATCGTCATCATTAACGGCGTCCATTGCGTCTCCTTCTTCACCAGGCTCTAAGCCAGACGTAGAAGAAGCGTCAGCTCGCGATTTAGAAGCTTGGTGGGAGTTTGCGTTAGGTCCTGTGTTCAAGTGTTAAAGGGAATGAACTAACACAACAGTCACACTCTCACCAGTACGAGGTGGTGGTATAGGTGACCGCGCCCGCTCAGAGCCACGAGGATCACGGTCACGCTCCCGTTCACGCTCCCTGTCCCTGCGGTCGTCTCGGTCGTTCTCTCTCCTTCGGTCGTCGTACCTGTCTCTCTCGTCATCCCTTCGGTCTGTCGACCACAGGAACTCTATAAACAAACCACCTTCCAAAGTACAGATGTGCTTACCACTATATCCCCTCCCTCCCCTTCTCGGGCTTCTAGACCGACTTCGTCTATCCCTATCTCTGTCTTTATACCCTCCACCCCGACCAGGCGGAGGCCCACGCCTTTCGTCGCGTCTATCATCGTACCGTCCGCCACGGTCTCTTCGTTCGTCCCTCCTGTCGCGGTCGTCGCGCCGGTCGTCACGGTCATAGCTGCGGTCTCTGCGTCGAGAAGACATCTCTGGGCTTGGTCCACTAGGCCAACAACAAGCGGAGTAAGTAACAAGCCGAGTTTGCAACAAGCAATAGTCGAGTTCTTGTGAGTGGCGGAGACAAAGGCGCGTGTGGCACGTGCACCGGAACCGATTTCTCTTTCGCTTTTCCGAGTCCGTCCTCCCCTGAGCATTGGTGCAATGGACGCACGGGCGGCACGACTGGCGCGTATAGCTGCAAAAAGCATTGCAAGAGAAGTAAAGACGGAAGGTCTATACCAGCCCGATTGTCACTTTTATCTGTACCAAACATCAGTTTTCAGCCCTTGCAACACGGAAGCATATTCAACTTCGAAACTTGCCGCGGACATGCCTTCCGTCAGACCTTCGGCGAATGGTCACTGCAAACAACGTAGAGAATGTTGTCAATAGTACGTCCGTAAAGTTCTATACGCCAAATCTGACGCTTTGCTCATGCGCGCTACAGTCGCTATTGAATACCAACGGTTTATACCCACCCATCGCGCCATCCTTGAGATCAGTGACCCTATCCTCACACAATCAGCGTTGAAAGCGTTGCAGGGTGCAACTGTTGCATCCATGCCAGTTTACCCGCGCGTGAAGTCAGAGGAACAGGTGGATGCCCCAACACCAGTACGTCATCGCGGGATGAGGGGCCGCGAAGATGCAGTCGAGCGTGGTGCTGTCCTACAGGTGGGCGATGGTCCAAACGGTAGATTGAGCGCAGCGACCTCGGGAAGAAACGTTGTGGTGTACGGATTGCCGGGAAATACAAGGCCGGCTGTTCTCAGGGAGTATCTGCGAGGATTCAGCTTTGCGGCGAATGAGCCCGAGAAAACACAGGTGCAAAAGCTGTATGGGTGTTTCCTCATCTCTTCTGAAAGGTGAAGCTGGTTGGCTGAAACTCTTGACAGGGTGGGAGAAGATGATAGGCTCAGACCTACAGCGAAGTTTCTTGTGCGCCTCTCGAACGAATCTGAAGCACATCGTCTCGTTCGACAAATGCACTTGACACCGTTCAACTTGGGTGAAAAGTCAGAGACTGTGAGACACTTGGTACGCGCACGCGTCATTTATTAGACAATATTTTTCGCAGCACGTAGTGTATACAATTAATGTAATGAACTAAAACTGACACCTAGTTTTGCTAACCACTTCCCTCTGTCTTTGGTCGCAAAGCCTAGAAAAAGTTTGAAGTTGAGTATTAACTTTTACATTAGTAGGGACGTTATGCCGGCTCACCCTGCCATGCTCATCCACATCATCCGGAGAGCGCTCTCGTTTCAACGTTCCGTTCGTACTTGGCACCGGTTGTGTTTCCTTCCAGTCACCGCCACCTCCTGCAACAGGCGCTTGGCCAGCATCAGCGTAGCGCTCCTCGACCTCACGTCGTCGTTCAATTTCCGCGCGCTGCGCTTGGGCTCCCCAGCCCCCACGGCCGGCGTCGTAGTCTTGGCGGTGCTCGTCGCGGACCTGCCCACCGGACTTTCCGCGTCCGAACTGTCGTCCGTCTTTGTAACCAAGGTCGAGGTCACACCGGATGATACGTTCGTCAAGCTTCGTCCCACTAATGTACCGCATGGAAGCAAGAGCTTCCGCGTGAGTGTAATATTCGACAAAGCAGAAGCCACACGGTGTCCTGCGGAATGGTCCAGCGGGTGAGCAAATTCTTGTTCAAATAGTTCACGTTGGTAGACCTGCTTACCTTGTGTTGCGGTCAAGACCCATAATAACACGTTTCACTCCACCGCCATCTTCAACGCTAGCACATTTGCTGAACAACTCGTATAT
The DNA here is from genome assembly GCA_037855215.1 of Waitea zeae. Classification (NCBI taxonomy): domain Eukaryota; kingdom Fungi; phylum Basidiomycota; class Agaricomycetes; order Corticiales; family Corticiaceae; genus Waitea; species Waitea zeae. Next base: position 4,874 of record JAZHGK010005585.1, read on the forward strand.
TTGCTCTTCGGTGGTATAGAAGCTAAGGTTGCCGACCTGAACCCCAGGAGGGGGGAGGGGATGAAGTGAGGTAAACAAACGGCTGCACTATAGTTGACATGGCAGACGTACATAAAGCGTAGTTGACTTGCTCAAAATATCGTGTTGTTTTTGGCGGTCAACACGAGCCTGTGAATCCTTGTAGTTCGAAGGCTGGTCAAGCTGAGGAACGACGTGAGCCATGGTGTTGAAGGGAGAAGCTGTTGATGGATGGTGGCTGTCGAAGGCAAAGGCGGAGAAATATGGCAATATTATTAGGCGCCTATTCGGACTTGTCCGACGCGCGTAACGCGACGCACTGACGCGTTCACCTCCAAGGGTCTCTCCCCAAGCCACTCGGACTCGACCTTGTTCCCTCTGTCACATACTCCTGCACTTGTACCCTATTATGGATGAGATTGGAATTGAAATCCAGAAACAGGTGCGCCTTATCGCTGAGGTGGTCACGATCGCCTTCTCAATATACTTCAGGAGCCTACTTTTGAGGCCGTCGTGACTGAGAAAGTCGCGCTACTCCGCGAACTTGAAGAGGAGGATCTGTACACCAAGTACAAGAAACTCACAAGACACCTAGAGCTTCTCGAGATTCAGGAGAGCTACATTAAGGATGAGCAAGCTAACCTGAAGCGCGAGCTCATCCGCGCCTCTGAGGAAGTTAAGCGTATCCAATCCGTGCCGCTGGTTATTGGCCAGTTCCTTGAGCCCATAGATCAAAACACCGGCATAGTTGGCTCTACAACCGGCTCAAACTATATCGTTCGCATCTTGTCTACACTCGACCGCGAGCTCCTCAAACCTTCTTCTTCCGTCGCACTACACCGGCACTCAAACGCACTTGTCGACATCCTTCCGCCCGAGGCAGACTCCTCCATCGCGATCGTGAGCCCCGAGCAAAGGCCCGATGTATCCTACTCGGATGTTGGTGGTATGGATACGCAGAAGCAGGAAATTCGCGAGGCAGTCGAGCTTCCACTCACCCACTTCGACCTTTACCGCAAGATCGGTATTGACCCTCCGCGTGGTGTGCTCCTGTACGGCCCACCAGGTGAGTATTCGCGTATATACTATTGTCTCGACACTGAACGTATTCTACAGGAACTGGGAAGACTATGCTTGTCAAAGCTGTCGCTCACCACACGTCTGCCGCCTTCATCCGTGTAAACGGGAGTGAGTTCGTTCAAAAATACCTTGGAGAGGGTCCGCGCATGGTCCGCGATGTCTTCAGGCTCGCCCGTGAAAACTCTCCCGCCATCATCTTCATTGACGAAGTGGACGCGATCGCCACCAAGCGTTTCGACGCGCAGACCGGCGCCGACCGTGAAGTCCAGCGTATCCTGCTAGAGTTGCTTAACCAGATGGACGGGTTTGATCAAACGAGCAATGTCAAAGTAAGCGGGCCCTCACACAACCATCATCTGTGTTCTTAGTTTACTGCCCATAGGTTATCATGGCAACAAATCGCTCAGACACTCTCGACCCCGCTTTGCTACGCCCTGGGCGTCTTGACCGAAAGATTGAATTCCCCTTGCCTTCTCGACGTGAACGGCGGCTTATTTTCCAAACTTGCACAAACAAAATGAACCTGGGACCAGATGTTGATCTTGAAGACTGTAAGTTTTCCAACACTCACCCTCACCGTATTATATTAATCCCATGACGCAGATGTTTCTAGACCGGATCGTTTATCATCAGCGGACATCGCATCTATTGTCCAAGGGGCTGGTTTACAAGGCAAGTGAAGCTGGTATTGTGATTGTTCCCAACTCACAACGACATATCATAGCTGTTCGTAAAAATCGTTACGTCATCTTGCCTATTGACTTCGAGGAAGCATGGAAGGTGCGTGCTTTGTTTGTCATATCACGTGCCATATGATCACTCAAATTTCTCAACCTCACCTCTTTCCTTCGTTCCAGTCGGTGGTCAAACGGGCGGATGACACCCACGAATTTTGTGAGTCAATTTGCGTTTTTATTTTTGTTTATTGCTTGCTAAAACAACCATGCTTCGTAGACCGATAGTACCAATACGTGTTCTCCCTCTCGTAAGTGCCTCATCCTCTACCGTAAAGGTGCTTTTCTTCTGAAACCTAATCCTCAGATGTATACTACAATCACCCTATCAATTCACACTCGCACCATCGCGTGAAATCTCAATTTATCTAGTCTCTTTTCCTGCTCCTCTACTTTGGCCTCTCTCCCTCAATCCCACGGAGCGGTGTCCATTCTTGGGAGCTAGAGCGATATTCGCTATGCCATTTATTTGCCCTATCTGCTAGCATCGCTTTTACTATCGATGTAAAAAGCAACGAGGGTTCACACGTAGCGGAAATTTTTAGCTTATTACTACGCCCAATAAGTGTTATGTATTATATATTAGGTGAGTATTTTCCTCTTTGTTACAGGACCACGCCATTCTCACAGCCTTGGTTTTGGTTTAGATTAACAATATAACAATTTTATTTCACCATTATCAACCCTGCGACGTCTCACTTCTTTTTTCCTGCTCTCCAACACTCTGGTCGGCGTTCATAATCCTACGCGTCGTCCTCATTTTATGGGAGCAAAAGTGACGAAAGGTGTACTCACCTAGCATGTGTCCAAAACAATGGTCTTGTGTTAATGTGCGCCAACACATATTTTTACATTTAAATAGTTGCATGTGTGCCCGTTTAAGCGTTTCAATTGATAGGCTGAATACCTGCCCAAATTGTACAATGTCACCGACAAAATTGAAAGTCCTTGTTTTCTAACACCCGACTTCTTTTGCTTACAAGAACTTCCACTTGCGGGTACAATATCTAGTCAAGCAAGTAGTTACCCATTGCGATAGCATAATTACTAACCATAAGGAGTAAGTTTAACTCGAATGAATAAGTGGCGATAAAGTTCAAAGCCATATATAGTATACATTCTTTGACCAAACTTGACAAAGTGGTCATCAACCATGTCCCGCAGTCCTTGGTTCTCACCCTCTTTTACCGCATTCTTTGTAGTTAAAATTCGACATCCTTCACCCTCGGAAAGGCCGTCACCTTTTGCCCCTCATCTTCGCTTTCGCCCAATACCACAATCCGAATTGCAACCATACCTCCCATTGTTCAGGGCGAGCCTGGTCGTTACCTTCAAGCGTCGATAGAATATTAACGATTTCCTAAGGAGACAATATGCCTGAGCAATCTTTTCGAGAGTTCATATCTCCAAAAACAGCTATTAAAGGAATCATCAACCAGTACCCACCTGGTACTAACATATTTACCGAGTTGCTACAAAACTCAGAGGATGCCCGCGCGAGCGTGCAGGTCCGTACAGATTATACGCATACTCATTTTCAAGTAAACTTAACCTTCGGTTGGAGGTGTTTGTACTCGATAAAAGAAGCCATCCCTACAAAAGCATCATTCATGGTCTGACCAAAGACACTCAAGGCCCTGCGTTGCTCGCATACAATGACGCAGTTTTTAGGGAGCCTGACTGGATAGCAATACAGAGCATCGAACAATCCTCTAAAACAAGAGACGTATCGTAATTAGCTTTTTTTTTTCTTGTACGTTTCATTAATACTTACAACAGTTTAGAAAAATAGGAAAATTCGGGAAAGGCTTTCGTGTGGTTTATCATGTTAGTCAACAGCTGAATTGACGCCTCTGCCATTGTTCACAAGCACTTTCACAGCTGACAGAAAGCCCTCAAATTCTCTCCCACAACTACCTTGCTATTCTCGACCCATGCGAGCATTATCTAGAAGGTGGCAAACGAGTCGACTTCACTACCTATCCCGATATAGAAGACCAGATGAAGGCATTCGACTCAATCTTGAAATCAGATGCTGTAAACAAACCCTTCTCTGGAACAATTATTCGCCTCCCTCTGCGGACTCCATCCATGGCAGGCTCCGAGGATTCACTCAGCAACATTGCACTTACTTGCGAGGAAATCGAACAACTTATGCACGATTTTTTATCTCAAGGGCTTGCCAACCCACTCTTGTTCTTGACCAACGTGCGCAAGATTGAACTTCGCATTATCAGTGACCATGAATCTGTGACTTTAGCAACTGCAGAGAAATCATCTCAGCTCATCAAGTCTATTGAAGTTCCTGGTGCCGATCGCTGTCGCGTTACGGTTGTTGATGGAAGCGAGAGTGATAGGTCTATCGAGCAAGAATGGATTTTTACGAACCTTACTTCGGCTGACGTCCGCACTCGAGCCATGCAACATCTTGGTGCAGAAAACCAAGACATTCTCGACACTCTTGAAAAGCGCAAATTTATCTCACAAGTATCAATTGGATTTCCGTTAACGAATCATAAGATGCAAGGGCAGCTATTCTCGTACTTGCCGTTACCCATCACCACCGGCTTTCCATGTCATATCCATGCTGTATTTGCTCTCGAGTCCGATCGACAGCACCTAGTGAACCCCAACGAACAGGCGATACTCACCAAGTCCGTTCATCAGTAAGTGTTAAACAACAATTTACCTTTACTCAGACTAAACTCTATTTTTTTCATAGTTTATCCACACTATGGAATAAGGCACTCTTCCAATCTATCATCCCTGCTGCTTGGGCGCAATCGCTTCTTACACTAACTGGGTTTAATTCTCCAGAATTAGGGCTTCACATGTGCTACTGGCCCCCATCAATCTCACATGGACACTATGAGTCTATGGGTAAACACGTGCTTCGCGAGGTTCACAATCAGGATCTACCTATCTGGCCTGTTAAACAACGCACTGGCCAAACATCACTTGTTCCTCTTTCACAAGTTCTTGTTGCGTCAGACGATCATGCCAGTATCTGCGAATTGCTCTCTCAATTGGATATTGCAGTTACAAGGGTCACCCTTGATCTCTACAATCTCATCCAATCTAACGATAGCATCAGACCATTGTATGTTTTAACGCCAGGATTGCTTTCTGCAAAACTTCGTGTGCGTAATTATTCATCATTTTTATCCAACATGTTTAATTGACACATAAATCAAAAAAGGATTATTCCTACGATGCCCTGTCCAACTGTGACATCTATCTCAAGAACCAACTCTTGTCGTATCTTTTATCTGACGATGAGATCCAAAATATATCCGAGCTTCCCCTTTTCCAAGACACACAAGGAGGATCACTTGCTTTAGTCAGTGCATCGGCAGATGCCAATATTGTTTTACTTGGTAACGACGAAGCCCGGCTATTCCAGGCTGTGGCACAAAGGGCAATATGCTTGAGTCATCTACCATCTGATGTGGCTTCTAAACTGCTTTCTCATGGGATAAAGTCATTCAATATTTCTTTACCTACTACTGGAGACATCCTATCCTTTCTTCACAATGTCTCACTTGGTTCTATAGTCACACTTGCACCGTCATACTCCACTTCTGGACTGCAATCTCAGGATGCTTTGTTCAACAATAGAGTATCTCTGGAGTGGTGCATTACATTATGGGAATGGCTCGCTCAGAACACAACACTGCAACATGATGTCCTCATCTCGGATGCTCTAAAGCAATATTCATTGATACCATCTCGTGCTCATGGAATTTGCGCCGCTTCAGATAGAGTATTTTATGGATCTCCCGAAGACTTAGAAGTCCTCAACAAGCTTGGGGTTCGTGTTCTCAACAACAGTTTTCCTTCCAATGTTGCAGATCAGCTTCAGCAGAAGCCTTTTTCCTTGCTGCAAAAGTCTAGTGACGTAGCTCTCATTCTTGACTCATTCGATATAGAACGGATACAGTTTCAAAATGAACAGGAAAAGACAGCTGTTCGACGGTTTTTCGCATCATATTTGGGTCAACAACATTTAAACTCTTCGCAAAGAAATATGCTTCGTTCTCTTCCCATTCACATCCTCGTCGACCCCCAATGTGTTGGCTCAGGTAAAGAAGCTGAAACTGGGGCAATTCCTAGTCAGAAACAAGCTGTAAGGATTACCATTGGAGTACCTGTCGTGCCTGTTGTTTCAGACGTTGTCTTTATTCAAGATCCGGACCAGATATTTCAATATCTCAACGATAATTTTTCATCCCAGCAAAACATACTTTCCGAAAGTGCGGTGCTTGAATTGGCTTCGTATCACATTGCATCCCAGTCCCAAGACTTACAATCACGGCTTCTTTGCCGCTTTGTTGCACAACGATCATCAATCCCGCCTGGCGCCCTGGAGAGAATAGGGAAGACTTCATTTGTTCAAACTCGTCATAATCAACAAATACTATTAGAGCCGTGCAATCTCATCTATCCAGACGAACAGATTACCGAAGGTCTTTTTGAAGCAGAGAGCGTCTTTTTACCGTCAGTCAACAACCAATTTTCAACGTCGATTGTAGAGTCGCTGCACGAACTGGGTCTTATCCGCCAGGATCTTTCAGACGAGATGGTCAATGCTATAGTACAAACAATAGTTTCGGATCTTGATCCATTTCCAACACGTCTTGAGCGCGCGCATCGGCTTTTTGAGCTTGTAGCCACTAGGCGCGTATCAGAAGAATCATTACTTGCACATAAACATCTGCCTTGGATTCCTTCGCATAATGGGCATCTGTGCTCCAGTAACAATCTGTACTTCAACGATTTGTCCTCACAAGCCCGTTTCACTCCGCCCGACGATCGACTTCCGGCCCATCGGCACATATCCAAGAATTTGGCTCAAAAGCTTGGGCTAGAACTTGCTTCGCAAATTCGTCAAAGCTTTTTGGAGCAGGAGATCGACATAACCCCAATGGGGGAAGATTACACTACCAGAATCAGCAATCTGCTGAAGGCATATCCACCAGAGTCTACATTTTTGGAACTCCTTGCCAATGCTGCGGATGCAGGCGCCAGCGATTTTTCAATTCTTTTGGATATGCGTTGTGGTAGTGCTACTGAAGTTTACTACGAGAATATGAAGCAGTGGCAAAGATCGCCTTCACTCGTATTCTACAACAATAGTCGTTTCACAGATCAAGATTTCCAAGGGATTCGACAGACAGGATCTGGAGGGAAGCTAAATACCCCAAACGCTATTGGTCGATTCGGGCTTGGTTCGCTCTCGATGTTCAATTATACCGAGGTACGTCGCAAAAATGCTACTTTTTCACTCAATTTAACCAGAGACTGACCCCTACCTGTCTCTTCTTTTGTTAGATGGTCATGATTCTGTCCGGTAAATATGTCATGTTCTTAGATCCATCTAGAGAACATTTGAGCGACTTAAAGAATGTGAACTGTATCAAAATGCCATTGGAGAGCCTCCGAGAGTAAGTTCCTGAGTTCAGTGCTGAATTTATTCTGATATTGATGTAGAATGGGGCCCGATCACTTACGCTGTCTTGATGGCATATTTGGGTTTTCAAAGGATCAAGATGAGTATGAGGGTGTGAGTACTCTAATTATCGCTATATTTGAACTAAACTGACTTTGATTGGTTTTGTAGACCATTTTCCGCCTTCCTTTGCGCACGGATGCGAAACTATCGGGGATTTCTTCCAACTGCTGGACCCCCGAAAAAGTTGAGTCACGTATGGACGATTTTGAAAGGGTTGCCAAGATTGCTCTCTTTTTTGTTCCGCGTCTTACATCCGTCGCATGCATTATCAATGACTTGAACGGAAGACACAGATACCAATGGAGTGTCTCGTCAACACGCAAGATACTTAAAGAGGAATCTGAATTTTGCCTAGATCTTGTCGAGATTAACGGTCATCCCTGGTATGCTGCAAGACGTCTGCTACCTGCTACGACTTTTCCCGAAAATTCTGAGCATCTACTCACGACATATCGAATGCCTTCGCAACTCTCAGTTGGTCTTGTCGCAGAAAAACGGCCATTTTCTGATGAAGAAGAGCACGATGAGCGCACTCTGTTTGCTACACTTCCACTCTCTCTGGATGTTTCGTTGCCAGTGCATGTTCATGCTGACTTTATTCTATCATCAGATCGGCGTTCTATTCGATGGGATAGTCTTTCTTCTCGCAACATCGAGTCAGAATTCAATCGTTGGTTGCTCCGAGAGCATGTGGCACCGGTTTACCAATTTCTGATCGCCCACATACAACAGGATGAACAACCATTCTCTTTGTGGCCCCAGCCTTCAAATGATGATATTAGCGTTGCAGATCTGGTGTCAAATAGCTTTTATGCGTCCCTCTCGCTTAATCCACAATGGCCCATTTTCGTTGACGTTTGCAATCAAAAAACTCGATTATGTGACAGTGTTGTTGCTGGAAAAAGCTGCCAATCGGTTTTGAAGCCTCTGAAGCGCTTCAAGCCCTCCAGGCTTGTGATACCTCCAAAAAAGCTGGTACAAGTACTCGATGACATAGACACAGTTTCAAAAGTGGATAAGTCTTTCGTTCATAACATCATTTCTTCTTCTGCCGCTTCACTCCGTCTTGTCATATACCCAGACAGGCCGCGACACCCAGGCGAGGTGAGCTCATCAGACATCCAAGCCTTGGTCAGCTTTTTAGGCCCTCAGTTCCTGGAAGGCTTGCCGTTGCTTCTGCTATGTAATGGAAACCTGGCCTGCTTCCGGGCTTCATCTACATTTGTTCATTACATGCCGTTGAAGGAGAAATACTTATATCTACTCTCGAGTCTGTTCGACCCAAGGCGGTTTATCGATCCCATAATGCGTTTCGAAGATGCGCTCTATACTTCTGGGCTAAACGTGAGGAAGTTTGATGCTTTAGCTTTTCGGAGTTTAGTAATCGAACGTATCCCTGAAGGAACCGAAAGTGAGGTTTCTTTAGCTGATGCTGGATGGATCAGAACCTTATGGACTCAGTTCGAGAATGCTACATCAGCAATTGCCGACGGTGATGACCTCGATCTTGACGGTATTCCGCTTATTCCTACTCAAGCCGGTTGCCACATCTCCATTTCTAAAGCTCTATCACCAGTTGTTCTACGACCTACTACTAGTCGCGCCAATCTCTGGAGTGATTTACTTTCTGAAATGGGAGCTAACTTCATCGATTCTGCTTTCGAAATTTCCCAAGTTCCACAATTGACTCGGAAGAGGCGCTTTTCATTGACCACTGTTCTCGAATTTCTGGAGACGTGTTCAGAGGCGAAACTCCATCGTATACGGGCTGAGTCTTCTGACCCTCGCGTGGAAGCCTTCCGAAAGTGGTTTGTAGACGAGCTTTCTCGCACGACAACCGCCCCTTTACCCGCAAATCTAGTTTCAGTCGCACGAAAACTACCGCTTTGGGAGAGTGCTATGTCTTCTATGGAGAAAAGATTCGTTCCTGCAGACGAGGTGAACATGCTTCCTGCAGGAATTTTGCGTTCAATGGTAGAGCGCCTTTTGAACCGTACCGAAAGGTATTACATCGAGTACAACTCCACTCTGACAGCCATTGGGATTTCTGCCATGACTTTCTCCGAATTCCGTGACTGCCTCCGACTTCCTCGATTCCCATCTCAGACTATTATCACTCTTTACGAGCCAGTTCTGCAATTGATAGTTAACAATCGCATGCTAGATGATCGACCTCCTCAGCTCATTGATGACCATGGCCGCATAGAAGACGGACAAGGTCAGCCAGTGACAACAGCTACACTTTATGCGAGATCCAATCCGGTGTTTACCGCTGCCTTTGCCAATCAACGCACGTTCTTCCTCCATCATAGTTTAAGCCATCTAGAATCACAGCTTGTTATTGGCTTTGGTTTGAAGAATACTGTCGACTTTGACTCTTTCACTGCGTGCGCACGTTCAATAGATCGAGACAGAGGCCCTGACATAGTAGAACGAGGCACTGTTCTCTTCCAATGTTATAACGAGCAGCTCCCAGTACTCTCTGCTACTTATGGATGGCCACAGTTACAATGGTGCACATTGGATAACTATCACTTTATTCCTGCTCATACGATTAGGCGGCAAGGAGCACCAGAATGGAACAGCTTTGCCTCAGAACTCACCCGCCACACGCTCAAGTCGCCATCGGAAATGGTGCGACCTGAATTTGAAGCCGTCGCATGGACGCAGCGAATGAGGTTTGCGATTGAACTGAATCAGGGATTATTACAAGTACATCCTCAGATTGGTGTTCCATCGGCGACTGACGTTGTGAGTATCTGAGTTATCTTCATGCCTGAAAAAGGAAACAGCACTCACAGTTTCTTAGGTTCATCATCTACATGCTCTTGTATTCGACATCTGGCCACAAACCGGCGATCGCCGTGATTGGCGGTTGCTGGCAGATTTACGTGCAACGTACGAGTGGCTTGCAGCCCATGTTGATGAAAGCGCGGTGGTGCTGTTAGATGACTTTGGTAGCGACGAACTCTGGCTCAATGTACATAGCCCAGAAGTCCAGGAGTGGCGCTTTGTTTCCGCACAACAGATCGTCTTCAACAGTCGCGAGGATGACGAGCGCGAGGAGGCAAAGAATGCTTACATCCGTGCTTTGCGGCCGTTATTAATTCAAATTGGTGCGCGCGAAGTGGTGCAAGTTACGGCGCCTCCACCTCCACAGACATCCGCAGAGGAGCAACTTGCGACGTTACAAGGCCAGACTCAAAGAATGCGCAGGGAAGGCGTGCTCACGGACGTCGTTTTTGAAGGTCCTGACGGACAAATTTTCCTGGCCCATCGACTTATTCTCGCCATATCTTCGTCGTACTTCTCGACTATGTTCTCAGGAGGGTTCGTTGAGGGACAAATCACTCCAGTTCGCCTCGATGCAAGAAACTACAGCCCTGTAGCGATTGAGACTGTTCTCGGTAGGTTCAGCTTAGAAATTGTCACATTCGACAAGGGAAATATTCCTGACAAAATTTTAGATTATATCTATGAACGAAGGGACCTGAAAACGAACGACAAAGTCGAATTGATGGATGTTCTTGCGTTAGCACACTATTGGGAGGTTACGCCACTACACAAGCATGTTCAGAGCAAAATCGTAAGAGCAGGATGCATCACACTCACCAACGTTCAAGAGAGTAAGTCTACTCTCCTTTTTCCTCCGGAACGAGCGTTGAAACTAAATCACGAACTTAACGCGATTCCCGTCTAGTTCTCCGAAGCGCGGAGAATTGGGAGGCGGACCTGCTTGCAACTAAATGCAGAGAATTCATGAAGCACAATTTCTGAGTAACGTCCGAGGTTCTAAGCATTGTTCTTTCTGACCGAGTAGCACACGTCTGAAACATTTTTGTCCGTATGAAACTGTATAAACTGTCCAGATGAAGTTCGATATCGATAGGAGAAGATGAGTTCAAAGAGCTATCCACTGCATTAGGAACGCTCCTAAGGGCTCGACAAAGGCAGCAGGAGCTAAAATAGAATCGGAAATCAGGCAGGAAGCCGAAAGGCCGACTCACGCCCGCGGATCAACGTCTTGAGCAAAGCTGTCAGGTTGTATGTACATGAGCTTCAAGGGCCTTTAGATCGACGCAGGAAAAGCGAGATAAGTATCAGAAAAGGAACCCATCAGAACAATGGTTTCTGGGCGTAGAGCTTCGCGAACAATGACATCTTGCACGGGGCGATCGTTGACCAGATTCTTGGGTCAACTGTGTGAAAGGTGTTCGCGTGATTGTTGGGCTTGCAAGGTGGCGCTTCCGTCGATTCATAGACAATGCGCGAAAATTCTCAGCTGGGTATGAAACCCCATTTGTTTGAAGTGTCCGTAAGAAATGTGTGATTCAATCGTCCGTATAGTCAAGAGTCGATATGCCCAGAATTGGGACAAACAAGGAAGCACCAGAAGAGTGCAAAAAAGGTCGTGAAAAACGGTATAATTAGTTTACATGATAAAAGGAAGGTCGTAAGGTGGAATAAAGAAAGTGCCTGCGATCTAAGAAATGGGATCACTGGTTGTACAGAAGCATAGCGGCGGAAGAGGGGCGAAAAGGGACAGGAAGAAGAAGAAGAGAAGGCAAGGGGCGAGCGGGACGGAGGAAGAGCCATGCAAATAAACAAAAGATGGAAGAGGGAGTGGGAGACGCGATAAGAGAGAATATTATGAGCAATAAGTCAATTTGTGCAGACGTTAAGAATATTGCGCGGACTGAGAGAAAGATGGAGGACGGGTGGTTTACGCGCCAGAAAGACGGGCCGGTAGAGGTTTCCTACCGTCCAATATGAAACAATAATGATACGAGGGCGGCTCCTTGTGGAAACAAGGTGGTGCCGCATTAGGTCAAAAACAGAGATACAAGACGGTGCCTTGGTCGACCTTCGAGTGTGAAAGTCTCGCTCTGACAGCGCGTCGGAGTCGGAATGAAGGGGGGTGTCCAGTGTCGAATGAGAGATGGAAAGTGGGGGAGGCACAGAGTAAGGACATTACGTCCGCGACCGGCATACGGTGCGGTCCACGGAACGAAGAGAAGTCCAATGCTCTTCCGTGGAAAAAGAGAACCGAACAGGTCATCAGTGGCCTGTCTGGGGTACGGTCACAAGTACAGATGTGGCGGAAGGTCGACAGATGTGGGATATGATTCGGATCGTGAAGATGATGGCGGCAGTATGCCAAATCGGGATGGCTCGGGCGCAGCAGAGAGAAGCCTTCTCACTCCCACGAGACTTCTTCCGCGCGGGCGACAGGCATGAGCGCGTGAAAGCGGATGAGTTGCGGTGGGAGGATCGCGAACGGCGCGGGCGTGCACGGCACCGGATCTGCGTCGAAGTGCGGGTCGTCTGAGAGTGGCGTGTCCGAGGCCCTCGGAGGGGGCGAGCGTGAAGACTCACGTCCGAGCGGGTTGGAACGCAGTGACGTCTTTCGGCGGCGGACAGGGCCAGAGAACGGGAGGGTGTCGTCGGTCTCCATTGCAGAGGAGTCCGGTGCGGGGAGGACAGAGAGATCTGCAATGTCCTCGGGGAACGAAGGGGGTACGTCCGGGAGAGGAGCCCAGACACGGCGTTCGGCGTCAGGGCGGCGAGCGATAGGGCACTGTGCGTGGATGCACTGGGGTGCTGCGGCGCGACGCTGAGCCAAACGGAGAGGGGCGGGGCGCCTCCTCTTCACGGGCGTGGGGATGCATGCTGTAGCCTGAAACCGTTCGAGTTAGCGACCGTGCCGACCCACTCGAGCGGGCCTTCTCACCTTTGCGGCGGGGTTGAACGGCGAGCGGAGGGCGACGGGCGACAGCAAGCGGGTATCGACCCGTGGGCTCTGGAGGGGAGAACGCGTCAGGCTACGCGTCGGACGCGTCTCAAAGCGCGCTGTACGCACGTGGCGATGCTCGACGGTCAAGGTGATAGGAGACAGCAAGGCTGGAAAGGGTGCCAAAGGCGTCGACGCGTTGAGGAGGTCGATGCTCTGCGGTCGGCGAGGCTGAGGCGCAGCAAAAGTGGTCGTCATGGTCTGCATTTCTTCTTCTTCTTCTTCTTCTTCTTCGCGTCTCTGGACGTGAGTGTGTACGCTTGAGGGTGTCCGGGATGACGTTTGGGTGATGGAGGGTGCGTTCAGGAACGAGCGGGGCGGCTGCTGTGATGGCGAGCGCACAAACAGCGGTGGAGGAGCGTGATGGACGTGCAGGGTGATGCCGAGAGAGAGAGGGGGGAGGACAGGAGGAGAGGCCGTGCGCGGTGAGGGGGAGGGCGAGGGGTTGAGGACGGGTCGCTTAGGCCGGACTTATTAGGCGCGGTCCGAGAAAAACACGTCAAGTCACTCAACCTGTCACGCTGTCACTCTCCTCCGTTTTTTTCCCTTTTTCGGAAATCTCTCCGACTTCCCTCTGCCCATTCTCGTCGACACAATGGGCCGCTAAACGCAGTCGTCTCCCTTTCCCCCCTCCCTTCTCAGAGCGCTTGACTACGCTCACAAGGAGGGTTTTTGTCTGGAAATAGCTGTTTACTTACGTTGCCTCCCTGTCACATTCCTTACGTCTGATGAGTTCACAAAAACAATGGGTTTATGGGCGTTCAC
>JAZHGK010005587.1:0-46157 GCA_037855215.1 Waitea zeae
TCGTGCAAACGGGGGGTGAAGGCGGCCGGCTTCATGCCAGCAATCATGTCACTGAAGCTCAAGCTTGATGCGAGTTCGGTTGGTAGTAAGGGGCTTAGAACACCATCGTCGACAAATTTAATCGAAATTAATCTCCCTGACTGCCAGTGCGGGTCAAAGAACGAAGCATACGAGAAAGCAACTCGTGGTTCCTTAGAAAATCCCGGGGAGTGTAAAACTAAGCACTGCATAGGCGATATAGCGTCACGAGGCAAGATCCAAGGCTTAACCAAAGAGGATACAGAATCTATTTGATCTCTTAGCTCTGGAGAGGAAGCTTGAAACGACAACTCAGTCTGTGCTTCAGCCGGTATCATCAAACGTGGTAGGAAACGAATACTATCGGTAACAGATTCATGGAAGGCAAGGTGTCTCAGAGTTTTTAGATGTATGATGCGCTTCTCTGAGTAACAGGTTTCGTCTTCGATAAAGAGGGGATATGATAGGTCCAACACTTCCAATGCCCCCAGCCCGGCAAGCAGATCCAACCACTGCGTGAGTGTTGGGTTTGCTATTACCCAAAACCCACTGTAGTGTGCCCTAAGATGGCGCAAGTTACTCAAGTTCGAGAGAAGCAGTGGTTTTAAAAAAATGTTGGTCAACGAGAGAGTTGTTAATCTTGGAGCGTTGCAGGCAAACGCCACTTCGCTTACGTCATCACGAGACTCGAGCAGGAGGTCTTCCAGCAATGGTAGCTCTTCGGCCTCTTCAAGACTTTGTAAAACCTCCTCGAAGCAATGTGTGTACCTTGTGCTGATATTCAAACTCTGAAGACGCTTGACTGTGTTATGATTTGGTAGCTCCAAGAAATTGGGCCTGCAATGATCAATGTAATCATTGCCAAGGTAAAGATTCATCAAGACCGGAAGCGATTTGGATCTTTGTAACGAGCAGTCCACGATGTTTATGTCCCAAGAAGTGATTTTAGTCCAAAGCGTAGGATCTCTAGTGCACAAAGCGCGCCAGTGTGTACAGATAGATGCAATCCGTGTGAGAACCATAAAAGATGGGATCAACGACGGTGAGTTGAGAACCAGCCGGAATGTACTGAGAAGAAGCTCAGAAGGCAGTTGATGAATGGGTAGGAGTATGTTCCGGTAGGACTTCAGAAGGCGTACTTCCTCTTGGAGAGCCCTAATACGCCCATCTACATCGCATACGCTCAACCCATCTCTCGAGTTTGAAAGCGGACTACAGTAACACGTTGGGCAGTGGAAGTTGGGTTTCTCCCTAGACGGGATACAAGTTGGTTCCATAAAGGTTGAACTGAGATAATTAAGTGTTAGCTTACATCTATACTTAGAATCAGTGTAGGCAGTGAGTGAGAATAGCAAATTGAGGATCAGAAAGAGTGAGTCAATCTGAGCAAGGGCTTACGGGTCTTGATGGCGGCACAGCCGTTCATACACGTGACACGGCAGCGACTGTATTACCAGTGGCTTGAACGCTGTTAACATGAACACGTTAATCTGAAGTAACTAATCATGGAATCCAACGATGAGTAGTTGTTGCAGGTGCCGTATCGAATCCCAGAAAACCTTACAACTCAACAGACTTCTCCAGAGTTGTCTGACGTTCACAAAAACACATAAACCACTGAAAGCAGGTGCCAAACGAGCCCTTCTGCCGCACAGCTGATCACAATTTGTGTTTGGTAAGCCAGAGTATTGCATTATCCATGGTATACGAAGTATCTAGTTCGTTCATGAAGGTAATGAAAGCACAATAACAGATTCTCTCCTTCAAACAGAAACGTATCCTCCACGAGATGAAGTCGCCCGTGGTCGCACGCTCGAGCATAAATGTGACAATACGTCTTGCAACATGTACGGTACTTCCCTCCAGAAATCGCGATGCCTGAAAGTATGTCAGTCGGCTGTGTGAGAAAAGTGTGAACCCAACTTACGGTACAAGGTCCCAACCCCGAGCACCATATGTTGAATAGTTGTAGTATGCACCAAAACCGAAGTACGCAGCAAGTACTATGAGAATACTTGCAAAATGAACAAATAAGCAAGATTCCAAATAGGGACAAGAGATGCCTCTTACACAAGGAAGAAATAACCAATCCCACTCCCAACCTCCTCCGACGGTTTCGACGAGTCCTTCTTGTCGTCGTCTTTTGGTGGAGCGTTAGAATGGGTATGCCCACATCCTGCAGTAGTGTTCCAGTCAATAGCCATGACAGAGCCGTCATACCACTGAAACGTGGGATGATCTGACGACGAATCGGGCGAGCAGTAGAGGGTGAGCCGGAGAGATTGCGGTTTATCGGCGTAAGTCTCCCCGTGCAACGTAATTTCGAGACCCTGTGGCGCTAACATTAACTTTAGTTTTGGCTGACGAGCGTTTCAGTGAGACATCTCACATGTTTTCGGAGCATACTTGGGATCAAGCTTCTTTGAGTTGGCTAGTTGGACAACAGATATGACGTCCTCCTTGTCACTGCCCTTCTTATATGCTCTAGTCAAACAAGCACGAGTGTCATCACCGCACTGAGAAAGCAACATATCAACACACGTATCTCTCTGAGTCTCACTATGGAAGACGCACCTGGTCTTGTTGAGAAATCTTGTCAAGCTTCCCAATGTTCCCACAGAGATTGAATCGAACAGTATCAATCATCGTACTGGGCGGAGTAGAGCGTTCGTTTTTGACAGTTTGTTCCCCGGAAAGAGAGGACAGATCATATTCGAGTTTTTCTACAGTGATAGGTGTTTTGCAATCCAGGTCAGAGTCTGCTACCGCTCTGCCAGAGAGGAAAGCCAGTGCGAGAAGAGTGCGAAAGAGCGTGTGGCCAGACACGACACATGGGCGCATGTTTGACGAAGACAGATTAGCGGAGGAAAGTGTGAAGATGTAAGTTATGCTGCCAGTTGGTCGGAGGATGGCAAGCGCGGAAACAGCGAGATGGAAGCGTAGAGTCAACTTGGTGTCAGTGGCAGTACTGAGCAACTGCGCTCACTGGCCAGTCACGGGAAAGGGGGGGGGGACGCGTCTACCTGTGCGTGAAGTCATGAGCGCTTGTTAGTACTTGTCCTCTCTCCGTCGCCGCGTCATCTCCGCCTGTTTGCAAGAATGACCCCCACTTCAGCCCTCCAGAAAGCTATTTATCATGAGAAACAAGAAAGAGGGTCGATGCTATGTGCTCAGCATGCTTTGAATTCATTGCTGCGTGAGTAGCACAGTCGATCCGTACAGTGACTCTCGGCTGAACAAAACATAGAGGAAAACTATGTGCGTATCAGATTGTTCCAGTACGCTTCGATAACTCAACTTCTTGTAGTTTACGGCTGCGGATCTGTCAATGCTTGCGACTTCGCTAGACGAACTCGAAGCGGTACACAACCCAAGTCAAGCGGGACAGCCTAGCAGAAATCAAGATGACACAGGCTTCTTCTCCATCCAAGTGCTGGAAAGCGCGCTTGAAGCGTTTCAATTGAAGTAAACCCAATCAAACGCGCCTTCAGCTCAAATCAACTAAATTTTCTTCCCTAGTCTTGTTAGGTGGAGAAGTGAAGCTATGAGACCCTACCATAATGAGCCCCAGTATGTCTTATCGTACTTTAACCCCAGATCGTGATGCTTATTTAAACAAGTAATCAACGTGCCTTTGTTCTTAATCTCGATCAGCACTGGTTTACTCTTCGTCGCTTTGGTGACGAATGGTACAATCTTAATTCTACGTTACCAGCACCAGCACCTATAGGCAAACTATATCTGGGAATGGTGCTTCAACAGAGCGAAGATGAAGGCGAGCCCTATCCGTGTCTAGTGCCCTTCTATAATGACTGATCATACGGCCACAGGTTACTCCGTGTTCGTTGTATTGCCCTCTGATCCGACCAATTCTCAGCCTTTCCCTCGGTGTAGGGCTGACGAGCTCGCAGAACAGCTTGCTGCCAGTGGAACTTCCAATCCTGTTTCTCGAAGCTCGGAGAACCCAACAGGAGGAACTGAATGGTCGCAAGAAGATGAAGACATGGAGCTTCAGGCCGCCCTGCAGGCCAGCTTGGCGTCTTCCTCATCTCACGAGCCTTCAAATGATGTACCAACACCGACAAGAGGAACTTCAATGGATTCCTCAGCTGCTAGTCGTACCAACTGGCCAGGAAACTTTGGAGAACTTAGCTCCCTCATCCCTGGCCTGTCCACTTTCGGTCAAGGCGCCGCGCCGCGGCCTCAGACTACTGCAAGAGGCCTCACTCATGATGAAGATGAGATCATAGATGTGGATGATGATGAGGAGGAGGAGTACCATCGTGCCAGAGAGCAAGCAGCCCGGGCGCGCGCAGCATATTTACGTGCGCGTGAAGGTATGATCGGTGCTCACGACGACCTAGCGGAAGAAGACGACCCAGATCCTGCGACGGCCGACGATCCTGTCGCAGCGAGTATGGCACGTACGCAGCGTATGCTCGCACGCATGCAACGACAACAAGAAGCTGCCCTCGCTATTGGCGGATCTGGTCCGAGTGAGCGCGAACGCCAGAGGAGACAAGAAGAAGAAGACGCGCTCCAGCGCGCGATCGAGGAGAGCCGGCAGATGTACGAGCAGTCATCTTCTGCACACAAAGAGGAGAAAGCGCAACCCGCTCGGCCGACGACGGAAGACGAGGCATGGGATGAAGCGGAGCAAGCACTGCGGGAGCGTCAGGTATGGGAACAGCATCGGGTGTACGACGACGAAGATGAGGAACTACAAGCTGCACTACGTGCTTCACTTGAGTCCGGGGCGCCCGCATCAAGTGATAACTCGACTCCTCCGCCACAGCCTGTGTCTGCGCCGAATCCTCCTCCCACGTCTGGTTCTACGAACGCGAAGGCGCCTCTACTCCAACGTCAAGGATCGACGACTTCGGACGCATATGAAACGGAGAGTGAGGCGGGGACCGAGGAAATGGCTGCTCCCGAGCCAGTTGACCAAGCAGCTATTATGGCAGAGATGCGTCGCAAGCGATTGGAGCGCTTTGGACAGTGATTAAATCTACCAGAAGACAGAAATACCAATGTTTTAATACTACGAAATCGCTGCATATGAGCAGTTTTCGCGCAACGCTGGGCTTTGGTTTTACCTGTATTTGGACTTCAGGTTCATGTACATAATCTGTAAAGTAATGGGCTTATGGTGTTGGTCAACACATCAAGTGGAATACGTTTCGTGTTATTCGATAAAATTACAAACCCGGCTGCATATCGTACAGGAAATGACGGGATGTGATCACGCAATCAACAAATGCGATGCTACAAAGAGTCAAAAGTATGAGAACGATATCCAATGATGGGATGAAAGTTCCATTCTAATGAAAATGAGGTATTCGCAACAATGGGATAGTAAAACAAGATTAGGGTGTTAAGCAACGAATAAAATAGCAGAAGCAATAAAAATTTGTAATAAAAGGCCAGCATGCATTCGATCATGGCAGGAAGGTGCCCCGGAGATCCAGCCCAAGACTTGAGAGCGGAGAAGGCCGCGTGAAGACACTTTGGATGTTACTTAGCGCGCAAGTTCCTGACTGGAAAGGCGAACGGGGGTCCATATCCTGAGTGTGTGAGTTGACCGGAGCGTGATGGCGATGAGTGAAGAATCTGGTAATGGGACTGGGACTGGATGAATGACTGGAGGCGGACGGAAGCGTAGAGTTCAAAGAGGTAAGCGAAGCCTTGAGACGAGGAGCTGGGGCATCGGAAGGTGCATTTAGCGTAGGATTAGGTACGCCGTTGAAAGAATCAACGTTGCCTAGAGATGTCGCAGGCGTATCGTCGTGGTTAAAAGCACGTCGCATTCTTCGCCTGCTTCGGGGTGTAATAAACGATATTCCCTCAGATTGCGGGGCGTTGGCATCTTCGGCTGGTACACTTGGAAGTGATGATGACGGAGATGGCGACGGCGACGACACAGGCGACGGTGAAGAAGGCGGCGAAGAGTAAGAGCCGGCTGTGTGGTAAGAGGAAAAGGAGCTTGAGCTTGCTCGACTCGAAAGTAGGGGGACGTAACCCCCCATCTCCGGACTGGGACTCGACGACTCGATAGTTGTAGCCACGCTAACAGGCGAAGCTGATGGCGAATGAGAGATGGGAGGAGTAGGACAACTTATCGGGTGATTTGACCATGGGTTCCAGGTTTTAGAGAGGAACTGTTGGCTTCTCAGCATCGCTGGTTGACGCTCTACCGTTTCGGTCGAGTAGCTGGAGTTGCTGAATAGAACCAAGTCGGGCTCCACGAGCGCTGGCGTCTCCTCGTATACACCCTTGCCAAGGGACAGTGATTCACCAACGTAAGGCGTCGATCGTATAGTGGGAGATGATGTAACTGAGATGACAGTGGGGGAATCTATGAGAGAATCCCGATCTCGAGAAAGTTTGGGCACGACTTTAGGTGCGTGTCCAAGCCTTCTGCGCGGACTTCGACATTCGCCGGAACGACGAGGCGGATCCTCCAACTTGTGATGTGGTGGCTCCACAGGCGCATTTAACACAGGGCTTGGATGTCGATTATTGTCTGTAGTCTTGCTGAGGTCCAAATTGTGCTGAGCTCGCCCACCGAGGCGAACCGGAGAAGCAAGGAGAGCGCTCTGACCCGCTAGTCCGCAGATGGGGGAGGCGACCGCATGTGCCCCATAAAGCTGAGAGTTATGATTAGTGCAATGTGTAGGTAACGGGTCTCTTGGAGTAGCTTGCGGTACTTCGAATTCGTTGACATCTTTGGTGGCAAAGCCTGCCTCTTTTGTCTCGAGCAACGTGTTGTTCGAAGTGGACAAGTATGGAGCTGTGGTCCGGGAAGACCTGGCTCCAGTCAATCTGATTTCAGGGTTGTAGGCTATATGGCCGTTGCTAGAGGTCATAGCAGGGGACAGGGCGGCAGAACGTGTTGGTGGCTTCAATTGTTGGGGGACGGACGACGAGGCTTGCACCCGGCTTGGCAACACGGCTTCTTCCTTGTTAGAAGACAGTTTGCCTCGCGCAAACTCAAAGCTTTCCACCTTTCTATGTTTAGCCTTTGACTTTGAATTGAAGAGAATTGTCTCTAAGGCGGCATCGTCGGTGTCACTTCCGCTTGCCCGAGTGATGGCTGTTCGCTGGTTATGCATGGTCGTCGGCTCAGCAGCGGGCTCAACAGTGCGGCGATCGGTAGGTCTCTGAAGTGGCTCAGAGCCACCTATAACCATCGTCTCTGTTTGAGCGAATGTACGGGTAAGCGGCCGTCTCGATGGGTCTGCTCTTCTAGTAGCGAGAGAACCACCAGTCCCGGGATCGAGCTGAGAGTTTGATGATCCAATTATAGGTTCCGTGGCGGCGGGGCGCAGCGAACGAGGATAGTCGTCGAATATGGCATCTCGAATGTCAGGCTCCGTCGCCGTCCTTTGGAGAGCCGGCGAATTCTCGAGTCTGAACTGACTGTATGGACTCAACGATTTATCGTAAGCTTCGGTTATCCCCTCCGAGAAAAGCGCAGCACGGTGTAGAGAGGGGAGGATAGGCGTGCCAGGCTCAATCTGCGTCATAGCCGTGTCCGGCGATGACGAGACGGAAACAGGCGAGCATGAGTCTTCCCGGACAAACTGCGCCCGCTGTGGCGCTCGCGGAAAGGACGAGGTAGGCTCACGATCATTAAAGGCGGCAGTTCGTTCATACTGACGCGCTTCCCCGTCGGCCACAGGAATCGACCGATGTGCTGATCGAGATGGGGGTGCCGGCTGGGTCCGCGTGGACCCTCCGTCCTTTTTGGGACTTTGTGAGTTTAACGAAGAGCTCTTAAGGGGCGGCTTCATTGTTGCGGAAGTCGTTCGCTTCCTCTTCGCGGCTGGGGTCGGCGTCGGCTGTGGGTTCGCAACGGAGTTGGGCCTCTGCTTTGGGTTGGCTTGCGGCACGCTTCCTTCCTCTTTTATCACAGTGTGTACAACTCCACGATCTCGACGAGAAGCACGAAGTATTTCACATGAAAAAGACCAGTCTGGTCGTGGTGGAGCTAATGAAGAGGTAGCAGCTGTCTGAGTCGCTGGCACTCCTTGCTGACCGGTCTGTGAGCTGGTTGATGACCCTTTCTGTGGCAAAGCAGCGACAATCCCTCTCTGATTTGCTCGTATCCAGACTTCGAGGGCTTCTGGATATGTCTTGAAACTTTGGTATACCGGCCCTTTAACGCAAATCATTGACTGGGTAGTCGGCCTGCCCGAAAGGAAAGCCCCCTATATGAATAACTCCGATAACCGCAAAAAATAGGAGATATGTACCAGTCGGGGTATATACCAGGCGTAGTTCCCTTCGTTACCACATACCATTTCTTGGGCATCTTCAAGAGTCGTCGCGGACGACGGGACAGGTCGGACACTGTCGGGCGGGGTGAGGGGCGCTTGATGTCAAACTCGGAGGACAAGCAACTGGCGGGTGTGACCCCGTTCAGGGCTTGACCCAGGCTTGACCAGCTTCTCTTACTTTCCTAACTGACGTCTTCTGCTCAGCTACTGGTTAACTCTGACCATTACGTTCATTTGTTCCGCATGCAGTTCGAGGTGCTCGCACGATGTGGCACCACTCGCGCACGAGTGTCGCGAATGACTTTGGCTCGTCAGCTCCGTCAATTTTGCTTTTGCGATGCCTATTCTTAGCTTTCTCAGATGGCGTCACGATGCTGCCGACGTTCATGCCTGTTGCGACTCAAGCCGCTATTAAAGGCTTGACTCCACAACAGGTATGTAGAACTTCCTTCGTTTAGGAATTGGCTCTGAACTCCAGTACAGATGGAATCTCTGGGAGTGACGCTCATCCTCAACAACACCTATCACCTCTCTCTTCGACCTGGAACCAAAGTGCTGGACGCAGCAGGAGGCGCACATCGCTTCCAAGGATGGAAACACAATTTGCTCACAGTGCGTCATTTAGCCACGTTCTTCGGGCAAGGCCGTTTACACCTTTGCAGGATAGTGGAGGCTTTCAGCTCGTATCCCTCAGCAAGTTTACCAAGATTACGGAGGAAGGAGCCCTGTTCCAGAGCCCATTTACAGGAGAACCCACAATGCTGACGGTACGCACTCTATCCGTTCCATCCCTGCACACGTTCAGTCGTGTGACCTGTTCTACTCAGCCTGAGGAGAGCATGTCTATTCAACACTCGATTGGTGCCGACATCATCATGCAATTAGACGACGTCGGTAACCCACTTCCTTCCACCCGCCGCCGACTGCAGTAAACCTTACGGACCACACTCTCTCCTATTCAGTGTCGAGCCTGACGACCGGTCCACGTGTGGAAGAAGCGATGCACCGCTCCGTCCGGTGGCTCGATCGCTGCGCCGACTTCCATGAGGCCTCTGGGCGTACGTCCACCCAGAACCTCTTCGCCATCGTCCAGGGCGGGCTGGACCACGACCTGCGAGACAAGTGCCTAGACGATATGATCGCACGTAAGGACAGGGTGGCAGGGTTTGCCATCGGCGGGCTCAGTGGAGGAGAGGAGAAAGGTGAGTAATTTAAGCGATTCTCTTACTTTGTGGATTGGTTGACTGACAGCTTCGTAGATGTATTCTGGAAAATGTATGGAGTTTCGGTTTCCTTTTGCGACCTCATTTTGTTGACGAGAGATCAAGCATAAAACAGTGTGCAGATAAGCTCCCAGAAGATCGTACGTGGCGTCCGCTTTCGCACCGATGGTCACCGCTCACTTCTTAGCAAACAGGCCCACGATATTCGATGGGAATCGGGTTTGCTGAAGGTAGTCAACTCCTTGTGCACGCCCTGCTTTTGCTCATGCTCGGGTCATAGATCTCCTGGTCTGCGTAGCCCTGGGCGTCGACATGGTTCGTTGGCCCTCCCTCCAGATGACCTTATGCCACTCATTTTTCAACAGGCAGATTGTGTGTTCCCAACCCGGACGGCTCGGTTTGGTGTTGCTCTTACTACTAACGGCCCTCTGAACCTTCGTACGCTTGTTTGTCCTTCTTTAAAAAAATTATATTGTCTGACCATGCGACCATGTGTAGGTTTGAGCAAATACGCCGCGGACTTGGGACCGGTTGAGGAAGGTTGCCCTTGCCCCACGTGTACGAAGGGCCCCAGACGGGCTCTGCTGCATCACACCATCACGCTGGAGACGGCAGCCGCTCACGGTACGCTGGCTGATTATCTTCCAACTTTTCTTGTTCATAACCACTTCTGTTCAGCGGTCACGCAGCACAACATTGTCTTCCAAGCCCGCGTCATGGGCGGTGCTCGGGACGCTATCATCGCAGGAACGTTCCCGGCCTATCTCAAGACCTTCTTCGCTAAATACTTTGGAGACGCCGGGTACCCAGAGTGGTGTGTGAATGCGTTGAGGAGCGTCGGAGTGGATTTGTTAGAAGGAAAGCCGGATGCGCCAGTCATAAAAGGCGACGGCGCTCGCTGGGAGTACTCTGACGCGTCGTGAACAAGGAAAATTTGGAAAGCTTGTTACAACAGCGCAGGATGTATGTAATTGTACACCAAAAAAGACCTTTACAAAATGATAGAAAAAGACACACAGTCGGTATGGCTACTGCCGCTACCGTCTGCTCTTTTTCGAGGGACGTGCGTTCTTCGCCTTCCTCTGGTCGTGCACCTTCCTCGTCTTCCGGATTTGCTCCGCACTCTTGAGCTCGTTTTTGACCCTCCCCATCGACTTCCCGCCGTACCTCCCGCCCAACGGCTTCCCCTTCTTTCCCCTCTGAGCCGGCGGCGCGGCCTCCTCCCCTCTCTGCCCCTCCGCGCGCTTCTTGAGCTGCCTCGACTTGCGCTCATAGTCCTTCGCGAGCTTGTCCAGCGGCTTCGCCTCCACCGTCTTGTTGTGCCTCCACTTCCGGCCCCCACCCGCGCCCATGCCGCGCCTCGCCGCCACCTCGCCCTCGTCCTCCCCGACCTTGGGCAGGCTCACGTGCTGACGGGCCTTCCACTCTTCGAACCGGCCCGAGCGGTAGGTCGCGGGCAGGCGCGTCCCGCCCTCGGTCTTCACCAGCTTCACGTTGTCCGCGCCCTCCCCGCCGCCCTTGACGAACTTCTTCTTTTTCTTGTCCCACGACATCGACGCGCGTTTCTGCGCGGCGACGGCCTCATCGGTGGTCAAGTCGAAGGTGGCGTTCCGGGCCTGCTCGGCGAAGGAGGCGCCGTCTCTTAACGAATAACTGGTTCAGGAAGCGTTTTTGTTAGCTGAGAGCCATTGAATGGAGTATCACGGGAATCCTCACCCTCTGTCGGTAGCCGAGTCCTTTTGGTAGTGTGACATGTAAAACTCTTCGTCACGGTAGCTCTCCTTTCCGCGCTTCCGCTTTTTGCCAGCGCTGGCACCAAAGGCGGCCTATCGCATGCATTAGTAACATCGTTTGAACATGATGCAATAGTAAGCACCTCAATGTCAGCTTCATCGGCCATCTCCATATGAGGCGCCTCTGTGCCAGGCACATCCTCCTCCTCTTCATCGCCGTCAACATGCGGCGCCATGCTTGTGGCCGCCGTCTCCGCCCGGATTTGCGCCTTCTGCAGTGCTTTCCGCCTCAGCTTCATCAACGAAGCGTTGTCCGCGTTCGCGTTCCCCTTCGTCCCGATCTCGAACACCGTCTCCTGAGGGCGGAACGCGTTGACCGCGCGCATGATATCCTTCCGCCTCTCCTCCTCCTCCAGCCTGCTCTTCACGTCCCCTCCCGCCGTCTTCAGGATCACCGGGTGGAGTCCGAGCTCGGCCGAGCCCGCGAGCCCCCAAGAGCTGTCGCGCGACATCTCCTTCGCGCGTTTGTAGCTCGCGTTGCTCGCCTTGCCGCGGCTGCGCTCGTACATCGAGTGCCCCTTGCGCATCACCTGGCGCAGGGTAGGGAGCGAGTGCTCCGCCGCGTCGAGCGAGCGGATGTACTCGACCTCGTTGTCGAGCGCCTCGCGGCCAAAGGTGCCGATGACGAGCGAGTCGGCGTACGCGGCGTCGCTCTCGCCCGGGACGGACGTGGCGAGCGGTCGGCCGAGGAAGAGCTGGAGGTCGAGCAGGTGCGGGAGCTCGGTGTGGGTGACGAAGGACCAGGCCCAGCCGGGCCGGCCCGCGCGCGCCGTTCTCCCCACGCGGTGGACGAAGACGCGGGCGCCCTGGGGGAAGTCGTAGTTGACGACGTTCTCGAGCACGGGGATGTCGATGCCGCGCGCGGCGACGTCGGTGACGACGAGGACGGTGGTCGCGCCCGAGCGGAACTGGGCCATCTGGTACGAGCGGGCGGTCTGGTCGAGGGAGCCGTAGATGTGGGAGACGGCGTAGCCGGCGGCGGTGAGCAAGGTCTGGAGGTACTCGACGTGGTGTTTGGTGGCGGCGAAGACGAGGGTCTGGTGGGAGGCGGTCGTGGTCTGCTCCCGGCGTTTCGATTTGGCCTTCGACTTTCCTTTCTTGTCTTCTGAATTGGCGGAGGAGGCGGTCGAGGGGGAACCGAAGGGGACGCGGATGACGTCGCGAAGAAGCGTGAGAAGCGCCGCGTCCTTCTCCGCCTGCTTGACAGAGAAGAAGGCCATTTTCAGGTCGCTGCTGATCTTGCTCTCTCCGTCCAGCCGAACCAACTTGGGCGACTCCAGACCGGCCTTGGCGAACTCGACGAGGGATTTGGGCAGCGTCGCGGAAAACAGCAGCGTCTGTCGGTTCGCAGGGAGTCGGTGGAGGATTTCGTTCAACGCCGTCTCGAAGCCCATTTCGAACAGCCGATCCGCCTCGTCGAACACCACGTACTGCACAGACTTGAGGTCGAGGTTCATTTCGACGATCAAGTGCAACAGTCGACCAGGAGTGGCAATGATGCTGAGAACAAACGTGAGATGCGAGAGGCGCGTTGAGGATTAAACATACGCACACGTCCGGGTTACTGCTCATCATCTCAAACTGCTCGTCCATTCCCTCACCGCCGACCACGAGAGCCCACCTCAGACCCTGGCCCTTGCTGTTCTCCCCGCTCTTGCCGTCTCCGACGTGATCTCCCTCCCCAGCGTGCCAGCCTCTCGCGAGCTCCTTCCCCACCTTCAAAATCTGAAGCGCGAGTTCGCGCGTGGGCAGCAAAATCAGAGCGCGAGCGCCGAAGCTGGTCGAGTGCCGGCCGCCCAGGCGCTGCACCAGCGGGATCATGTACGCGAGCGACTTGCCGGAACCGGTCCGCGCCATGCCGACGAGGTCTCGCGGTGGGTTGGAGAGCAAGGACGGGATGGACAGACGTTGGATGGGAGTCGGAACGCGGAATCCTTGGAGTGTGAGCGAACGAAGCAGCCATGGATAGAGACCTGTAGGACGTTGAAAGTGCTCAGTTCAAGACAAGTATTCAGAAGCAGCCATAAATACCGTACCCATGCTTTGAAAACTTCCGCCGCCCACTTCGCCCTTGGCCAGTTTGTTGCCTTTCATTTTCTTCAGCACTTCAGTGCTGCCCTTGGCGTCTCGCTTCGCCATGGTCTCGCGGATGATGTCTCCCAGCTCTGCATCGTCCAGATCGTCGTCTCCTGCCCCAGCATTCAGGCTCTTGCGTGAACCTCCAACGAGTGTGCCAGCAATGTCCACTTCATCTTCAGACTGCTCTAGTTCGTGTTCGCTTCCAAGTGAGATCTCAGAAGAGTCTTCCCAGTCGTCAGAGTTTGCGCCCATGTTAGCTTGCACGCGGAGCGGAGACCACAGAAATTTCGTGCGAAAAAGAGCGGGCAGAGAAAGCGCCGGTCAGCACGTGACCGTCATGCTCTCAACGCTCCGTCTTCCGCGCCGAGGGGTCCTTCCGCGCTGCCTCACGCAGCTCCAACGCCAACGACGGGCGTACGCCTCGTCTACCAGCCCGATAGATGAGCTGAAGGCGCGTAACCTCATATCTCAAACGTCCAGGTGAGTAGCCTGATTTTTTCTCTCCTTATTCGAATGCTGTGCTGATAGTAGGGATCAGCCCAGACAAAATCGACCACCACCTCAGTGAGCAACGGGCCATTTACCTCGGCATCGATCCCACAGCCCATGCCCTGCACGCTGGCCATCTGCTCCCATATCTCACCCTCCTACATTTCCACCTCCGAGGTCACCGAGTGATCTGCTTGGTACTGTACACACATCACCCACGCGTAAACTGCAGTGACTTATCTGAAAACCCGCTGCCCTTCCTTTAGGTTGGCGGTGCCACAGGCCTTGTCGGTGATCCTACAGGACGCCTGACGGAGCGCGTCCTCGACGCGGACGCGAAGATCGACGAAAACGTCCACTCGCTGACCTCCGCCATCGGCCGCTTCTTCCGAAACGGCCGCGCCTACGCGAGATCGCGGCGACCGTCAGCGTCGACGGCGCCAACGGAGGGACCGGAGCCGATCGTGGTGAACAACCTCGACTGGTACCGGCACATGTCCTTCCTCGATTTCTTGAGGGACGTCGGGACGAAGGCGCGCGTCAACTCTATGCTCGCACGGGAAAGGTGAGAGGAGTGCCGTTTTTTTTCTTCTTGCATCGATCACCGAGCCGGTTCGACGGGCTGATCACGGAATTGTGTGCGTCTATGCGAATACGTGCAGCGTCCAGGCCCGGCTGAACTCTGCCACGGGGATCTCCTTCACAGAGTTCACCTATCAGCTCCTCCAAGCCCACGACTTTCACCACCTCTACCGCGCCCACGGCTGTACCCTCCAGCTCGGCGGCGCGGACCAGTGGGGCAACATCGTCGCCGGCCTTGACTTGATCGCACGTCAAGTAGGAGGAGGAGCCGCCGGCGGAGAGTCGCAAGAGACGTCGACCGCCGAAGCCGATATCGACGCCGAGGCTGGAGGTCCGAAGACCCGTGCGTTCGCCGTCACGACTCCCCTCCTCACCACCGCCTCCGGGGACAAATTTGGGAAGAGCGCGGGCAACGCCGTCTGGCTCGATCCGGAGCTGACGAGCGTGTTCGACTTCTACCAGGCACGTCTACCTCCCTTCGTTCAATTCAATCCGCGTGTAAAACCTTTTTCCTCACGGGTGGAGCAGTTCTTCTACCGCACCCTCGACGCGGATGTGGAAAAATACTTGAAGATGTTTACCTTGCTTCCTCAAGATGAAATTGCATCGACGCTGGCACGTCACTCGGAAACACCGGAGAAGCGGATCGCTCAGAAGCTTCTCGCCGACGAGCTTACCCTCCTCGTCCACGGAAGTACGTCGCATCTCTCGACGCCAATGTTGGCGCCGATCTAACGACTTGGCCTGTAGGCGATGCCGTCAAGCACGCTCACGCCGCTACGAATGCGCTCTTCCACACCGATCTGTCGACCGTCAGTGCGGACGGGCTCATCGCCGCACTTGGTCGCGACCCGCGTTTGGTCAAGATCGACTCTCCCGACCGACTCATCGGGATGAACGTCGCAAAGCTGGCCGCGGAACACAAGCTGGTCGAGTCTGGCTGTATGTTTCCTTCTCTGCCCGTCGCTTGATATCTTGATCCGCCTCACAACTGATAAACGAATGGATTTTCCCGTTAGCCGCGGCTAAACGCCTCCTCGCTCGCGGCGGCCTCTATCTCAACAACGTTCGCGTCACAGATCCCAGTTGTACCGTCACACGTGAGGACCTATTGGACTCCCGGGTCGTGATCCTTCGTGCCGGCAAAGACAATCATCTGATCCTAATTCTCGGAAGTAAAAGCGCGACGTAAACGGGGCTCTTCACTCCATATATGCCGGTATATGCGCATTTGAGCTTCCAAGGTGTGCAGCACGCAGTACGATATTTTGTCTAATGGCTTTATCTCGTAATAGACCCCAGGTTATGACGCAAGGTCATACCTATTTCTCGTTCGCTGATAGTTAAGTATGCCTGATACTCCGAGTAAACTTGAGTCGTAGTTTGGCACCATAACTCCGCCAAAAACCATTGCGAGCATGCATTTCACTAATAACTAGGGTTTGAATGGGCTACTCAGCCCTAAGCAAGCTACTCACGCGTTGGGGCATACCCATGGAAAATCAATATTCGCACGCGTGCACTCATCCCTGAATGCTCAGAAGCTCACAGCCAATACAGCATCTATACTCAAATATGATAAATTATGGAGCTTCTTTCAGAATTTATGTTACGGAGATTCTTACCATGTGTGAGTACTCCTCTGGAAATCATACGCAACTCATCGAATGTCTGGATTTTAATGAAATCAGCTTCTTAAGAATCACCAGAACGCACAATTGCCTCAGCGCGATGACACATCCGAACAAAGTATTTGGTAATGTTCGGAAGCATTGCTAATCTGCACGCAATCCAAAACTTATCGGGATGCGTCGAACATCGTCGGTCACAAGGGTACTTCGTGCTTCCTTGCATCCGACAATTCTGCACATGGCCTCCTTCCACATCCTCATGCGTGTGCATGTGCTCCCATACCTTGTCTTTTCATCGATTTCCCATGGTTCGTGTGTTTGAGCTAGCCGTTCTCCATCCGCGTCGGGCGCTCATTCTGGCTACCGGTAACCTAAACGGGCCATTTGGAAGCTCACAAGACCAGCTACCGCAGTCTGTTATTCCGTATTCGCCTACGATGAGATCAGCGTATCGTCACAGGCGCTGTTGTCTCTAAAAAGGCCTCTCCAGTCTTTTACTCACCTTAACATGCCGAGCTTCCAGTTCTCGGCAGGATCGGTGCGAAGGGATGCTGTCGAGCCTACTTTCGGGGAGTAGGCCAATGAGGAACCCCGGGCCGTCATCCAATGTCGCACATGAACCTGAGGG
The DNA here is from genome assembly GCA_037855215.1 of Waitea zeae. Classification (NCBI taxonomy): domain Eukaryota; kingdom Fungi; phylum Basidiomycota; class Agaricomycetes; order Corticiales; family Corticiaceae; genus Waitea; species Waitea zeae. The sequence goes on from JAZHGK010005587.1 coordinate 16,723, forward strand.
CCTGCTTCCGAGACCAGTGCGGGTATTCGGTTTAGTGGGTCCTTCTCGCTAGCAAAGGCTTTTATACCACATCAAGCGAGGAATGATAGCAAGGCCGCTCAAGTACTCCCGTAACACCCCTCACCAGACTTGTACCTCTTGGAAACGATGCGCTTTCTCAGTTTGATCCCACTGTTGGCGACTTCCGCCCTTGCGACAGTGACAGTGAGTGAGTGAAATTGCCTCTTGTAGGAGCCCATTTCGTGAAGAATAACTAACATGTCTACCCTTCTCATTCAGCGACGACATACATTCATAACACATGTCAAAGCTACAAGATCTATAGCTCCCCAACCCCTGTACCCGGCGCAACAACGATTTTGAGCCTCCCCCTCACAACCACACGCGTGACTACCGCATACTATTACCCATACCCAGTCGGTAAACGTGCTGCAGTGACGAAGGTACCAGAGCCCACGGTCACGAAGTACGAGGTAAGCGCTCATGATTTTGATCATTGGCGTTCCGGCGTGCAAACCCCATTCTAACTCGGGCCCAGATATGCGACACAACCATTCCTTACCCAATGACCATATACACTCCATCCCCAAATCCTGCGATGACGACGACCAAAACACAGTATGCCTCTACGGCTACATATACGTCGACATACACATTCTGCCTTCCTGAGAACGCAAGTCGTGATGCGGGTTGGTGTCCGTAAACGCTGGCAACTTGAAGTCCACGATAGCAGAGTATTTTGTTATTAAAAACAAGCATTGTATTATATTATAACTAAGTAAACATGGAGAAAAATGTAAATATAGCTCTTCAACGTAAAGCGGAACACGTGTACAAATAAAAACAGATACCAGAATCTGGGAATTGCTACTTAAGCCCGAGCTGCCGGCCCACTGTGCTGAACCCGTCCGGGCGCCCAACATTCCCATTCCTTACAGAGGTTCTCAGAGTCTAACGAGTACTGCTCTGTGCCTCTGGATAGGCACTGGCGGCCTCGCCTCCCGAGTTCCCGCTCCAAATTCCTAACCTGCTTCTCCGTCCCCCCTCGCTGCTTTATCCGTCTCATACAAGGCCCCTTACCAGTACTTGGCGATGCTCCTCATCAATCATCAACATTAAAGTTTCAACTTTCGACATACTAGACGGAGCTCCGTCCACTTCAATCATACCGCCAGACGGTCATCAGGTGTTTTTCCGCGAACGCATACGGTCGACTTCGGAGGTGCCATATGGTCCTCCACCAGCGTCGCTGAAATTAACCCTACAACCATCGTTGAATGTTGACTACACAACTGCTCACTCACTACACGTTGCCACTTGTACCTGGTCGGTCATCGCATGCACTGCGGGGTAGGCTCACGCGCGAACCCCGAGAATAAGTTTTCGTTCAATTGTCTCTTTTGCGTTTTAGGTGTCTCGGCCTTTTTCTCACTCCTCTCCTTTCATCATAGCACAAGTATTTTGTCGTAATTAGCTTGACCGAGGCAGTCTGTTAACCCCACCATTTTCTTGACACCAAAACTCATAGCCTATGTCCACGCCTCTGGTTTTGCTCGCACCGAGCATACAGCTACACGACTAAGCCGCGTGCCTGTGAGGCCTCTCATTCCTCGGGCCTCACCGGGAGCAAAAATTACAGTGACATTTCTAGATCCTGAATATAACTGAACATGTACTGGACATTGACAACAAACCCTTATTCGCGCGGTCCAACTGTAACGACTGAGTCTGTATCCGCCGGCTGTTGATATGCCTCCATATCTACCTCGTCGCTTCGTAACCATGTCTCAAGTTCCATACACTCGTGATCGGGTTCTACTGCAGTATGAGCGTCGAGCTTAGACTGGTTATCACTACAAAATGCAGGTCAAAAAGAGCTCGTAACAGCGTGAAAAGAAATCCTACTTGACTCTAGATCCAGTTCGACCGGGCTGGAATAGTACTTCTGGAGAGTGCTGCGTGTCCTCGGCTTTGGTTACAATAGCTGAGCTAGTCCTATCGGTAAGAACTGGAGGACTGTAAATCTGCTTGTTGTAGTTATCATAGCTTATTTGAGCTCTGCTGGATAGGTACCCGTCCGCTTAGAAAAATCAACACATGCCAGCCACAACCTAGAACTTACGCGAGGATCTGTGAGCAGTCGATGATGTCAACGCCTCCCGAGGACCATACAAGAATGGCTGTATACCCTTGGAAGGCTTGTGCGCAAATCTCGCCGTGATCTCCGACGTAGTAAAGTGGGGTCTTGAAGTCCTTCTCAGGCCATATTGCCATCAGCCAATGCGTGTGCTTGTCGAAATACAGAATTGGTTGGGGAGTTGGAGTTGGCAAATGGGCCACATGCCAATTTTCGTATGATCCTGGACTGACCAAAATTGCCGTAGAGTCATGGACAGGGCAGATGCCAGTCCAACCAAAGTTATCGCGAGCGATGACGTGAGTTCCTTCAGTAGAAAAGGTGATCGAGGTTATAGCTGGTCGCTGTTCGTCGGAGTTCAAGAACCTTAAATGATGCCGTGTTTTGCTGGAAATGTCCCAAACAATAGCAAAACCCATCCCTTCCACGGATGCAACAAACAGGCCATCTCGAGAGATAGCAACTGCTTTCACAGGGGTAATAGGGCTATGTTCAAGCGTTGTTATTTTTGGATTATGGGACTTCCACTCGCTCCATACAGAAACATTCCCTTGAGCATCTCCAGAGACAACAAAAAGCTCGTTTGGCGAGAAGGCGATGCATGAAACGCGAGATGATTGCTTGTGCAGTGTAGAGATTACCTGGCCATTCGCTGCATCCCAAATAACCAGACCGTTAAGAAAGCCCCCTGCAACATATTTTCCATCAAGCGAATAAGCTACTGAAAGTGCTTTTGATGATATGGGGGATTCGGGTCCCAGATTGGAGATTATCTGTCCTGTTTCAACCTCACGAATCTGGATACTGCTTCTAGAGAAGTTGACAATAGCAAAGAGTAGAGGCTCGGCTGAATTCGAAGACCTGAATGATAGATAAGAGTCGCAATTTACGTCTGGTGCCAAACTAATGTTCAATGTTCTGTGACGAACATTTCCAATCTTAGGAAACTCGCATATAACATGCGAACTATCTTTTAGATCCCCAACAAAAACCTGAGATCCATCTGAAGAAAGAACGACTTGAGCATTTGGGCCATCGCTGACCTTACAAGAAAAGGTTCTTGGTAGGGAAAATCGAGGCTGAGTGATAAGCCAATTTTTACAGCTGGTCACTATAGGATCTTGAAGGTGCAGCGCCTCAGCGGATGTTGTCCATAGATAAACAGCGTCAATAAGTCGCTCATGAAACTGATTGTGTAGAGATCTGTGTCCAAGTAAATAGGAATCCATATCCAATATGTTTCTCTCTGGGTTTTCAACCGTTGCATCAAACTCGCGCCATAGAAAATAGAGGACGTGCAAGATAACGTCCTGATGATTGTGAGGAAGCAGTCGCTGTACAAGCGAGAGAAACGCGAGGAGCCTTGCTTGACGGCCATTGTCACGGTTATGTTGATGTAAAGAATCTAAGAAGTTTCATACAACGCCGTTGATGGCGCATGAGCCGTAGTTAGTGAAGTTGCTAGAAGGTGTAAAAATGACGTAGATGATAGATACCATTACCTTTGAACTGATATATGCTCCATAGGCGCTTCCATATTTGATCAATTGTAGGAGAACCACGAGAGTAGCAGATCCAAGCAAAAATCTGAGAACAGTGGGTGGCAGCTGCAGAATTCATCCAGGCAGCTCTATTTTGGACTCCATTCGTTGTATCTAGGGGTATAGTATTGAAAGCCGCATCTACTAGTAGTTCCACTGTTGTATGATTTAGACTGTCAACCTTGGCAACTGGCATAGAATAATTTTCCTTCTTATTTAGAAGATCTATAACCATAGATTGTGGATAGATATCAAATGCTAACCCGACAGTGAAGGGCAGGCTCGGTGATGCTAACTCTTTCGATTGCTGCTTTTTGAGGTGCAGCAAATCCAAGTCTCGCCATTTCAGGTACGGTGTTGTAGACGGAATTGCATGCCAATGATTACAGACTAGGTCCAACAGATAATCTATAACCTTCTTTTGGGAAAGTCTGAATAAGGCTTTAGTAAAAACGAAGGGTGATTTCTGTATTAGTCGATTTGGAAAAAGCCGAACAATGATGTCAAAAGCCAAAGCGAGTAGAGCAAACGGGAGTATATAAAACAGCATTGAAGTAAAAGCGAAGGAGAGCGTAGTAAGTGCAGTAACAAAATACGTGCGTTGCCATGCAGAAGGGCTGTCAATCAAGTTCCTCAACAACACATAGAGTGCTGAACTGAGCGGCGTTTTGAAAGCACTTTTACCACTCAAAACAGGTGCGATAGCAGTTACTGTCACAGTGACAAGCATTAGCCCAGTGACTAGGGTGACAGTAATGGCAACAGGTGGGCAGCGGAGAGTCCACAGATAACAGAGTAGACCACTGAGAAAAAGAAAAAGCGCTAGTTGCAGAAAAACAGGAAGTGAACCAATAATTGTAGAAACCTGGCACCTATCGAGACTTTCCATGTACGAGTAACGGAGGGTCAAGTTTACGAGAGGCTTCTCATCCTCTGACCATTTATCGAACACTTGCAACCATTGTTTAGCAAGCATTCCAAGAAGGGCGGCAAACAGACTTAGAAGTAAGCTTAAAAACCAGAGAGTATTCACAGCAACAGCAGAAGAAGGAGCATGATATGGAGATGGCATTAATGGGGGTGGTGGGGTTGAGTTCTCTCGAAACTGTGCATCGAGTTGCAAAGAAATGCGGTAAAGAAGCTGAACCGAAGTCTGAGAGGTATCTTCCTGAAGAAGTTTGTACGAGTCAACGATAAATGCAGTTAATATCGCAGAGAACAAACCCGCCTTAGCGAATGTCAATTAAACACAAAATACTTGAAGAAGAATTGAAGTGCTTACAAATACTAGGAGCGAGTTGATATCGTTTTCATAATCCTTCAACATTGCATTGTCACGCCTTCGAAGTTTTTCTGCAATGTCGTACCATGCCTGATGAGACGATAATGTAGTCTAAAGCGCGGTAAGCAAAAAGTGTATCCTTTGTATCCTCTCTACTCAACTCTTTCTCCGAGGTGCTGAGCCTCCGTATTTGTGTCTGTTCTTGAGGCTGAACTTTTGGAATACGAAGGCATTCCTGGGCCTATCACGGTCTCTAAATTGGTAGTATTCAGTGGTAATTTGGGTGAGTAAACGAATGCCTACAAGCAGTGTGTATAAGCTCTAATGTAAGGCTAGTGGGTATGTACAGACAAGCTTGTTGCACTTACAGTGCCGGCAACATGATTTATCGAGAAGCCATCGTTTGTGTCGAGGCCGGCCTGAACAACATGATGAATAAGTATGAAGCATTCTGAAAGCAATACAGACTAGACAACGCTCACTAAGAGCCATAAGAAACTTACTTCAATGTCCTCTATCTTGTTCGTCGTGCTATAGTTGACCACAGGAGTAAAACTCGACATTGTGTAAAAGGGAAACAGTGCTTGCAAACAACGAACCAATCTACCTGCTTATATACCATCAGTAATAATTATGAGCTGACTGAAAGCGGAAACACGAGTTTCTGCGTTGTAGCCATTGTGGCATGCGTCTTGAACTCGTTTTAGCGCTATATGTAACACTTGGGCGTATATTTAGTAGCAGCAGTATAAGCACGAGGGCGAGTGGCGCTGTTAAGGCGGTGCGACCCAGGGACCTATCGTCGCGGTGACCAAATTGCTGAAGTCTCAATAAGTTGAAGCTGCGAGTAGAGGCATTGTTCCTTCAGGACATTAACCATCACTTACGTATAAGTAAGAACACAAGCGCCAAGATGTCACCAAAAAAGGAAGGTCACTACACTCCTTCCTTATTTAAAGTACAAAACTACTAAACGCATGACTCCAAAACACGGCGGACGCTTGATGAGGAAGCCCCAAAGAGTTCACAGCTGTACAATGTCGGAAGGTTTGGTATGACAGGCAATCTCAGGTTCAAACTCTGGATATACATCAGCCTGCGATTAATCTAAACGTGTAGAGCATGCGGAAGCAAATGAAACAGTTCCAGTGCAGTTCAACCACGACTTGCAATTGCAGTTAGCAGAACAAGCGCTCCAATGACTCCAAGCGAAGCCCACGCTCCCCACGCTGACTTCTGGGAGCTCTCCTCCATCCCTGCCATACTGTCGTCCTCCCATGACTCGTAATTGAAATTCGCGGAGGCGTTCTCCGTCGCCACACTGAAGCTCACACTCGGGGAATCGCCCGCAGCGCCAAGCACGGCATCAAGCTGGCTTCCGTCCAGGGATATGTCGTTTCCGCTATCGACCTCAGCCTGGGCAACGCCTCCGAAGAAGTCGGTGAGGAGGGTCGTGTCGAGCCGGCGCGCGAAGAGGTCGTCGCGAACGTGTGCGTGGGACCGGATGACTTGCGGGTCGTAGAGGTTAAACTACGCTCACATAGAAACAAAATCAGCATCCATGATAAGCCAGTGCTAGAAGTTCGTGATGGAGTGTCGCACCAGGTCCTGCATGGTAGCGTGAGAGGTCTTGTTGATGCTCTCCATATATTGCAGCATGTAGTGCGTGTAGCTGTCGATCACCGAAACACCAATATCTGCATCATTCTCATGCTGGAATTGAGAACCAATATTAGTGCAGAGTAAATCATAAACAAGAGATAAAATATGTACCGCCCATGAGCTCTCGTGAAGCACCGAGGAGCCAGTTGCGAGGATGTTGGGAGAATACAGCTTAGAGTACATCGTGCTCGCCTGGCATGTGTCAATCATGAAGAATAGCTCGTTGTATCTAGAGGTAGTTGTGAGCAAGATAAGCAATGTTGTTCACAAAAAAAACTGTACGCACCTGCGCTTTTGCCACATTTGCTCAAACGCATCCGCAATGTCGTGCGCACTGATCTCCTCCGAGTCCTGGAACTTCAAGAACTCGTCCCCTCCGTGGCCCGTCATGTACACGAACACGTTGCTCCGGTCGTCCGTGAGGAGCCTCTTGCTTCGGGGCACGCTCGGGTCGACGCGGCCCGTGAGGACGCGGATGAAGTTCTCGACGGTGACCTCGTACCCCCGATAGTCGACCTCGATGTTCTCGCCGTAGAGGTCGAGGCGGCCCGAGCCGGGCCGGGCGTAGACGGCGCCGGGGAAGCGGTTGCGGGAGTTGCAGGCGGCGTCGTCGGCGAGCATGAGGATGATGTTGGAGTCGGGGATGCCGAGGCGTTTTACGGTTCGGTACCTGCGCGCGTTGGGTTGAGTGAGTGTGCCTCGGCTCGTCTAGTATACACATACATTCCAAGCGCATTGGCCATATGCTTTCAGTTTGTGTTAGATAGCCTAAAAATGTACGGTGTAGCAAGAAACGTACGCGATAGTTAAACCAATACCGACTGGCGCAAACCAGGACTGCCCAGTTGTTTGTGTGCCCTGACGGGCCGTCGCGCTTGTGCTTGCTGAAGAAGCGAGCAGCGGTCTCCTGCGCTTGGGCATTTTGTGCGCCTTCATGAACAGCGAAGCTAAAGTCGACGAGCACAAAGAGCAGGAGGAGGCGTGGAAGCAGAGAGAGCAAGTGGCGAATGGGAAAGCGCATTTGTCGTGGCTGAAACAGTTCCCTCAGATAACCAAGCTCTGATACGCGGGAAGATGAACTGGATGAAGCGAGTCGCTGTACTAGAATTATAAAATGAGAGGGAATAATTAGCTCGAAGGTATAGATCTAGCTCAAGTGGAGATGGCCAGAATGAGAGATGCGCTTGAAGGATTGGTAAGCAATGGTGTCTTAGCGGCAGGCGGGGATGGGTGTTTTGCTTCTCATGGGCGTTCTGATCCCGCGTTCCCCTTGCCTCTGTACAACGATGAACGGTCTGCTCTGTCCACACCGCTCTGCTTCATTCGTCTCTGACGCATGCTTTCCAAAGGGCTTGCAGCTTACAACGACTCTGATGAGGACGAGCGCAGCAGCCCTGTTCGACAAGTAAGCTACTCCGCCGTCCCGTTGTGAGAACGCACTTCCCTGGCATCCCTCCCCGCGTTTTTTTTCCGCATTGGCTAGGACTCACAGACGACGAAAGATGGACCCTCCACGACGGGCTCTGAAGGTACGCCTCTATCCTAAAAACACTCCAGTCTGCTTCTCAATTTAAATCCTGGGCCTAGTTGGGAAATACGTGAAGCAGAACAGACCTTCCGCTTCCGTCGTCGGCATTCGTCGACCAGCGCGCCGGCCTCAAGCGACTCGCACCCACGAGGCCGAAAAGGAGGCGCTAGCTGAGGACAAACAAAGCGCACCGGCCGCCGCCGCCTTGTCGTCGTCCACCCTACCGCCTTCCGCAAGCGCACCTCCCAATGCTCAACCGGCCCAAGGCTACCCCCAAGCCACGGGCAGCAGCGGAACGAGCGTGGCGGAGGACGAAGAGCTTCTGCGGATACGCGCCGCGCTCCGTCCGCCGCCCATTCCCGGAGTAGTCGATTGGGGTATCCCTCCCGCCGTCGAGGGCGGATACAACGAAGAAGTGCAGGTGATTTGCCGCTTCTCCTCCTCCTCCTCCTCCTCCTCTTCTTCTTCTTCTTCTTCTTCTTCTTTTCCCCTGCTGAACTCTGTTGCATCCGACTTTGTCAGGCTAAGCTGGCCCAGTTCCACGCCCTGAAACATGGGCAGCCACCTCGCCACTTCAACGACTCGCTCATGTCGAACCGCTCCTTCCGGAACCCGCACCTGTACGCGCAGCTCGTCAGCTTCGTCGACGTCGACGAGCGGACGTCGCACTTTCCGGAGGAGGCGTTTGACCCCTCGTGGTACGCGGACGCCATAGGTGCGGACACACACACACACACTCATCCATTTTCGATCCTCTGGTTTGGGCCTCTAACCCCACGCTTGGTTTTCACAGCCGCGAAGCAGAAAACGATGTACGAGCAGCAGCAAGCCCAGCAGGGCTCGTCCAAGCGCTCGCGCATCGACTTTGCGCCATCGGCGGCGTCGGCGGCGTCCGGTCGGGGAAGGCCGCGAGAGCTTGAGTACGACGCCCGATACAAGCGTCGGAAGTGATGAGCGTCGTTTCCCGAGCTTTGTCCCTTTGTTTTCCTTGGACCAAAGCTCGTTGTTCATACTTTTCACCCTCCTTTCCTTCTTTGTGACATAAACGCGTATAATAACGAGAGACTTTGAATTCCTTGCGTTCGGCCGTGACAACAAGGATCCAGGCGAATTCGATTCGAGAGTTCCTTCATATCGTTCAATTGTAGCCATCTGCATCAATGCGGCTCCCACGCGTATCCGACTATGCGCCCAGACACTAGTTCTAATTTCGTGCGCATGACACCAGCCTGCTGGATCGACCTCGCAAGACCAATTCCAGCACGAGATAGGAGGTCTTGAATTTTTGAAGTGATGAGTGTCCGATGTTTCGAACCAACGCATTTCAGACCCTGGCCCCGACCTCCAGCGGAGTGAGCACCAGAGACACTCACATGACTCGCACGCACTCCGACGCCCACTCACTGCACCTCGCCTACGTTGCTTTTCTCTCGAACCACGACCCTGCGGCACTGCGCAACACAGACCATCCGCGTCGCACCATCAACATTCCTATCTGCCCATGTTTTTACCCTATGACAACATCAGTTGTGCCGAAACTCCATCACAATCGAGCCCTATGCCTACCCAACCACCAGAAGTAACCATAGGGTTCGACTCGGTTTCGGCCCTCTACCCTAGCTGCGCAAGGCCACACCCTCCGCCCTGCAGAACGCTCTCATTCACAACTTGCTCGTCGGGACCAAAGTCCCTTGATGGGTTCGCGCATCTGAACCAGCGAGAGCTTGCCCTCAACCCGAAGGGATGCAGAAACCGTTAAATAAGAGGCGCACATGGCGCATTGGGAGCATCAACTCGCTCTCCTCACTCTCCTCCTCCTCCACTTTCCTCCACCCACCCTCCGGCGAACCAGCTCTCTCACCCACCCCAAGAACATGTCCCAACCGACGACCGACCCCGCCGAGTCCGCCTTCTCGCCGTCGCAGGCGCCTCCGACGCACCGCCTCCTGAGCGAGGACGCGATCGAGGAGGAGCTCGCGCGGCTCGCGCACCCGCAGCAGATCGCCGACGCGCACGCGGTCACGATCCAGCCCTGCCAGCTCGAGGGCGAGGCGAGTCAGGACCGGCTCGCGGTGCAGACGTGGGAGATCGCGGGCGGCAAGTGGACGTTCGCCGCGGTGTTCGACGGTGCGTATGGTGTCCCTTTCGGTACTCTCCCAGTGAGCTCACTCCGAATGCTCCCCCCCCCCCATTGAATAGGTCACGGGGGAGAAGAGACCGCCGAGCTGGCCGCCGACAACTTTCCGCGCGAGCTCCACGGCCGCCTGGAAGCCCTGCTCGCGTCCTCGCCTTCCAACCTGCCCGACGCCGTCTCGCAGGTGATTCAAGACTCGCTCACCGCGTTCGACGACGCGCTCGCGCGAGACCTCTTCGACATCTTCCCCGGCGGCGCCGAGGCGATCCAGAAGCTCAGCGACGGCGAGGTCAAGGCCGTCATCAACGACTCGGACCGCGGAGCGGTGAACATCACCAAAGTTCTGCGCTGCATGCGCGGCAGCACGGCGCTCGTCGCGCTTGTGGACCCGGAGAAGAACCTGTGGGTGGCCAGCCTCGGAGACTGCCAAGCGGGTAGGTCACAACTCTACTCTTGCGTGCGGTCGCAACAGAGAACTGAGATGGGTTACGCTTGCAGTTCTCGCATCCAAGGAGGAAGATGGAAAATGGAACAGCAGCATTCTCAGCTCCTCTCACAACGGCCTGGACCAAGGCGAAGTCCAGCGCGTCCGCGACGCCCATCCCGGTGAGCCGGGGGCGGTCATCGGCTTCCGAGTACTCGGAGCGATCATGGTCACCCGAGGTGCGCACGTCGTCCCCCTCTCGCCCCGCACATACGTCGTCCTCACCCACCCACTCGTTTCCTTCCAGCTCTCGGAGACCACTCGTTCAAGCTCCCCCGCATCTGGACCGACCGCGTCTTCCTCAACGCCGAGCCCGGCTTCAAGATCCACTCGAAAGTCGAGGAGTTCATCGCGCGCTCCTTCACCCCTCCTTACCTCACCGCCACCGCCGACATCCGCTACGTCGCTTCCGGCGAGCGGCCCTCGGGCCCGGACCGCCGTTTTCTCGTCCTCGCCTCGGACGGGCTCACCGACCTCTTCACCGTGGAGGGCGCGCCGCCGGTGTTCACACAGGCGCAGGCGGACGGCTGGGCGCGCGCGCTCGGCGACGCCGTCGAGGCTCCCGAGAAGAAACCGAACCTGGCGCTCGCGGTCCTTCGGGCGGGGCTGGGAGGGGAGGACTTGGAAAAGTGTTCGAAATACCTCACGCTCGGGAAGGAGAGTCGGATGATAGACGACACGACGGTCATCGTGCTCACACTTTGAGGATCTCAAAAAATCAGAGGGATGGGTTCTTCTCATTAAAGAGCACCTTGCAGTTGCTTCATGTGTTTACATAATGCAATAACTTCTTCTTTTTTCTACATGGAATGCGCTTCTATTTCTTCTCCTCGTACTCACCATCGAGCTCCTCGTAGTGCCGATACAAGCCGAGGGCGAAGGGGATGCGGCGCCCGCTCTTGAGGAACGGACCGATCTTCGGGTCTTCGTCGAGCGACTCGCGCCACGAGACGAGCGTCGGATACAGCTCGAGCTTCTTTAAAGAGGCGACGAGCCTCGGGAACGCGAACGAGACGCCGTCGAAGACTTGCAGCAAGAACAGGTCCGCGATGGTCAGCGACGAGCCGACGAGGTGTTTCCCTCTCCCCTCCGGGTTGGACTTGAGCGCGAGCTCGAAGTGCTTGAAGAACTTGGGGACGCGCTCCTGCCTGTAGTGGCCCGCGCGACGCAGAGACTCGACCTTCTGATCCTCGTCTGAGAAGCCTCATAAGTTCTCAGATGCAAATGTCGAGTTCCCGAAAACACTTACAATACAGAGAAAGCGCGACTGGATGGTGCACCTGCAGGAGACAGAGATCAGCTGGCTGATTGTGTAAGAATTTGCAGCAACGAGGGACTGCGCACATCATGGGATTCGACAGCCAAGTCCATCGTGGTCAGGAGGTACTGGTTGACCCTCGCTCTCCGAAGCGCCCGCTCTTCTTCCTCGTCACCCTCGACGTCACCCACCAGGCCGTACTTCGTCCCGACGTAGTTCATGATCGCCGTCGACTGGCTCAGGTAGGTCACGTCGCGCTCCCCTTCCTCGGGCGCCTCCGTCGCGCCCTGCCCCTCCTCCGTCTTGCGCGTCTTGCGCGGGGGGCTGTTGCGCGACGGCCGCGAGATCTTCAGCACGGGCGGGGCGAAGTGCGGGGTCGGCGTGATGGGATCCTCGCCGATCTGGATGACCTTGAGGACCTCGCCGACGTCGTCGACGTACGTGTAGGGCACGCCGGCGGCCTCGAAGGCGAGCCGTACGTACTCTCCGCGGCCGGGAATGCCTCCCCAGTAGTAGACGGTATACTCGACGTCGTCGCTGGACATGGCTGGAAGTGGTCTTTTCAAGTGGTTGTGGACGAGGCTCGGCAAGAGTTTGATGGCGAGGGACCAGAGATCCAGAGAGGTATGAAACGTTCAGCCACAGAGCAGTTCGCTTAAATACGACGCAGGACGGCGAAGACAACGGTGGCATCTTCGAAACTTTGTCATCCCCTGTCGTCTTTGATTGAAATTGTGCGACTGCTTCCGGCACTTGAATGCCCTTCTGCGGCCTGCGCTCCGGCATAGTTTAGTTCCATGCATACCAATGAGAGCGGTACTTGGGGGACGTAGTAGAGCTTGCATGGTTGCTTTTCACTAAAGCCTTCGCGAACCCTCGTCCTCATGTCACAGAAAATGATCCGTAGATCACGGCGGGGGTCTCTTGGAGGATGTCAAATAGAATCAGTAAGTACAGATGGTGTTCGTTTTAGGGGTCGGACGGCGGCGCTTGGCGTCAAAATTTGCTGCTCAGTTTTCTAGCCGTCGTGCCAAGGCGGAGACCATCGCCGGATGGTTTGATATGGACACCACACGACCCCAGCACAGCGTCTCCAACATGTCGGAAAGGGAGGAATCATGTGCTCAATCTACGCTCAGAAGATCCTTGTTGTAAGAAGTTCAAAATGATGTGACAGCCTGAATGGTTTAACTCGCTTGTAATTACCGCACAATTGCTACATACTTGTGTATAGAACTATCTTTCTTCCTCCATGTTGCGAAACAAAAATGCGCATTAAAATATGCATTAAAATTCTTTGCCGCCACTAAGCAGAAACAGGGCGTCGACAGAAAAAAAAGGGAAAAGTTAGCTGGATAAATTCAAAGAGAGAACAAGTGCCAAATCGAAATCAAGTCAATCCCAGGCGCTCAAACCCGTCTCGATACTAGCTTTGTAGTACGCATCTCTTGTTCGCTGGACAAGCGTATGCCAACTTCACGCACAAGGCTTGACAGTGCGCCGGAAGCCGAACTTAACGTTTTGGACCAATACAAAAGAGGGTGATCTTGCCTAGATAAGCGGTCAGCTCGTGATCACCAATTGCTCTAGCGCTGATAGAAGTAGAATAATCGTTTGCACACTTACCTCCTCATTTTTTCTCTGTGTACGTGGTACTCTCTCAAGTAGTTGTTTAGGAGGGCTATTTGCTTAGTCATGACCTTTGGAATTTGGGTACACCTCTCCTCCATTGTCACTTCTCGCAAATTGGGGAATAAGGTGATGAGTACACGTGCCAAGGCCACAGGATGATATTCGAGAGAGCGACCCAGCCTCAGCGGCAACCAGTTGACTGCATGGGAGAGTGGACGTTGATGGTTTGCCTCGAGTAGCTGTTCGTCCACCTGAAGGATGAAAGGAAGCACCCTTTCATGAGTTTGTCGCTGGAGTAGAATGCAGATAACAGGTAGGGAGAGGACTGGTTGGACGTTAAACTCAATGTACGAGAGAGCTGGAAGTGAGTTACACCACTGCAAAATGCGATGTTTACTAGCAGCATTTTGGAATATAGAAAGTATGAGAGTGTTCAGCCGGGGCATATTATATAAGGACTCCACCAGTTCGTACAGGGAGGGGGAGGTTAACCTCGAATAAGGGTTGAACCTTGAATAAAGTCTGTCAGCAAATCGAAGGCTGAAACGTTCCAGCGAGTTCCGAGAATGATGATGAGATATGCGCGCAAATACTCCTACCAACTCCTCCTCAAAATGATCTTCCAGGTCCGAAGGAGTCGCAATGATAAAATCAATCTCCTCCAAATCCGCGCTACGGATATTGTCCAGCAGTGAAGTGGCCTCAGAAACATGGCAGATGCAGCATGATAGTCCTTGAAGACCTGAGAACGAAGACGGAGGCAGAAAGTAATCCGTTTCCTCAGGAAGGTGGCAGCTAAGCCATTCCAAGCGAGGAAATGCTCCGATCTCGCGCAAGGTTTTGAGCGATAGAGTAGAGCATGTGTCAATTCTTTGCAGATTGGATAGTGATATGACTGTAACCTCGAAAATGGAAATGGTAGCTGGGCGCTGAAGATAATCAAGAAAATCAAAGAAACCCCAACGGGACTTCCCAAACGTTTCAGCTTCCCTTGTCTGGCAGCCTACAGCGAGTGACCTGAGGTTAGAAAGGTTGATTGGGCTATGTTGTAGGAGTTGAGTCAGTTCTATTGAAAAGAAATGAACAGGAGGAAGCAGGTTGATGGAAAGAGAGGAAAGAGGGCGTTGGTAGAGTTGTTCAACTAGCTGGCGGTATTGTGGTGCGAGATGCCATGTATCTAGCAGAAAGCTCAGGCTGTGAAGACTAGGAAATATGATATGGTACTGAGAACAATGCAACCATGCATTCACAATAGTTAAATCGACCTTTAGGGGAATCGACGGGTTGGAAGACTTTGAGAGATGAGTATAAACCAGATCGCCGGACCTTATCTCCTCAGGGTCTTGTTTGAGCTCAAGATGACGAACACGAGCAGCATACGAATGAAAACGGTCTCCAAGAGCGCAATGGTTCTTGTGCTGGTAATCTGAGTTTCTCATGCACTGAAAGTTATACATATTAAGAAAGCGTACTGTATTGAGATTGTAGCACTCACAATTGACCTCTCTTTGCATGAGTATGAGCGCCTAGTAATGGTGGTTTCATATTCGTTCCACAGATTAGGGTCCATGCATTTGGACAGGTCATAGAGAGTATTAATTCTGCTCCAGAGTTTGTCCAAAGCAGCATCAGATGTTGCTCGGTTGGTTTGTGCAAGAGAGAACAGTGTCGGAGGAGAGTCCACTTTGTCAACAATGAGCCGAACGATATCTTCAGGAAGGATGGGCTGAGAAGAGGCCATGCTTTGAACGGTAGAAATGGTTATGGCGATGTACTCAGGAGTAGCCAAAGTTGATCGGTGAGCGGATGTCGCAGTCGCGCAGATTCGAGGTGCTGAACTGAGTGCTGTTGGATAATGCGTGAGGATGAGATGAAGTCATTCGTCATTTCAGCGAAAAACCTACGAGCAGATTTTGTATCTTGTGTCTAACTCAATTTCTACGTTGTACACGCCCTGCGACCGCCTGAGCCCTGCCTCTTCGGTTGGCCGAGTCTGCAGCGAGGAAAACAAGGAGTTCTCACTTGCAGCACGCCGGCTTAGATGGGTAGGGCGAGTGAAACAGCAAATGAACGGATGTGGCTGCGTGTGGGCGAGCGCTGGGCGAGTCGGCACCAGTGCGACATCCATGGAAGCGGCGCCTGTGCAAGAGACGGGGTGATCAAGAGTGTGAGCTGTGCAAACCCACAGGCTTTTAGTCTAGCCTATGCTTCTTCCATCATGTCGCCCACGTCGTTCTTTGGTTGTCCCTGGACATCAAGTTCAAGACACACTTTACGCAGATCTTTAAATCGGTTTCGCGTAGCAACATTATACGTTCTTTTGTGTCAAATAGTGCTCTGTTAATTGAGATTGCCCAAAGGGTGTTTTTTTCTTCATAAAGCTATACAATGTAGTATGCCATTCTCTACGAAGGTGCACATCTATTTTTTCACCTCATATTCACCATCAAGCTCATCGTAATGACGGTATATGCCGAGAGAGAATGGGATTCGCCGTTCGCTCTTGATGAAGTTACCAATTTTCGAATTATCGTCAAGCGACTGACGCCAGGAAAAGAGCGTTGGGTACATATCGAATTGTTTGAAGGAGTCGATGAGCTTCGGAAATCCGAAGCAAACTCCGTCGAAGGTTTGCAACAGGAACAAGTCGGCGATCGTAAGCGATTGGCCAACAAGGTATTTGCCGTTTCCCTCGGGGTTTGCCTGCAGGGCAAGTTCAAAGTGTTTGAAGAACTTGGGAATGCGCTCCTGTCTATGGTGACCTGAACGGCGCAGCGCTTCAACCTTCTGGTCCTCATCTAAGAAATCTATAAGTCGAGATTTTTTAAAAAAAATACAGAGTTTGAAGTATTCACAATATAGAGAAAGCGCGATCGGATGGTGCGTCTGCAAAGAATATCAGCTCAATTATGTCAAGTTAAAGCATAGATTAACCGTAGGTTGCATACGTCATGAGTTTCATTAGCTAGATCCATTACTGTCAGGAGGTACTGATTGACCTTGGCCCTTCGAAGCGCTCGCTCTTCTTCCTCATCGCCTTCGACGTCACCCACCAGTCCGTATTTTGCTCCGATGTAGTTCATGATCGCAAGCGATTGACTAAGGTATGTCACGTTACGTTCCCCTTCCTCCGGCGCCTTAGATGCAGCCTGTCCCTCCTCCGTCTTGCGCGTCTTGCGTGGAGGGCTATTCCGCGACGGCCGTGAGATTTTCAGCACGGGTGGCGCAAAGTGAGGAGTCGGCGTTATGGGAGACTCGCCGATCTGGATGACCTTCATGATCTCGCTGTGATCAACGACGTATTTGTACGGCACGCCAGCTACTTCAAAGGCGAGGCGTATGTACTCTCCTCGACCAGGGATAGTTCCCCAGTAGTAAACAGTGTATTCGACTTCGTCGCTGGACATAGCAGAGGAGGGTCTCAATTTGCTGTGAACAAAGGAGGAGTTGATGGACAAGGTATCCAGACCAACCACCTGGAGAGCCACCTGCTCAAATACGGAACATGATGGCAAAGACTAAGCTGCGTGACATCGTCGACTTCGATAATATTGTAAGCTTATGGTCAGCAGATTTGTGATGCAATTACATCTATCGCTTGGATAAAGTTCCTCTTCGCGATGTTCATGCTTCGGCATTGTTCGGCTTCTCGCAGCACTCAGCCTAAGAAAGGAGTCTATTGCTAGGCATTTAGAAACACCAAAATTTGGAGATGTTGCCTATATACCTTACTCAAGATAAGAGCATTTAATACTAATGAGACTCAAAGACATTTTTCGCAAGCACAATGTCTACAGTCAGGGTTGTCTTTGACTTTATAAGTCGGGAAGAGCATCAAATGTTACTACTCAAAGTTGTAGGCGATCGATAACCGCAATTCATGGACCAGCGTCAGAAGAGGCTCAGCATATAGCTGTGGTTGTGTCAATGCTAAGCGCTAAGTCCTGAGCTTCCTGCCTTTTGCTATACCAAACGGTTTAGCACTAGCAAATTAGCAAGTGCCGAACAGGGCTTTAGAAGCATACTGCAAAAATATGTTTTATGGTGAATTCTGAGAGGATCAGTTAATACACGAAGGGGACCTCGCCAAGCAAAAGTAAATATATATATAAGTAGGACATCTGTATTGTTCATGAGCTATAGCAGAGTGTTGCGAAAAAAAGTAGGTAACTCAAGAAACGAAGACTTTTTAAACAGAAATTTCAGTTAGATTTAGCCCCTCGAACCAGCTGAGTTGCCCCCTATCGATCTTGTTGTACGCACCTCTCTGGAGCTGGAAGATAATATATCAGCTTCACGATGCACCTTTGATGGAGAAGTAGGAGTCCAAAACGAGTCTTTTTGACCAAAAAAAGAGGTGGTATGCGTGCTTATATAAGCTGATCCAAGAGTTAGTGATTGCTCCGATTTCAATACGGGTAGGTATGAATATACGTCGAGACTTACCCGTTCTTTTGTTGCCAACGGTACTCAGCCAAGCATTCGTTTAAGCGAGAAGTCTCCGCATTTATGTACTTTGAGTGTAAGGCCGATGTCTTCTGTATGGAGGCTTGCTTTAGATTGGGAAATAAGATGATGAGCACACGTGCGAGGTCCGAGGTGCGGTATCTATTGTATTCATCAATGTTTAACACCAATTGCTCGATCTTTTGTGAGATTGAACGTAAATGAGTCGTCCTAAGTACTTCATCGTCCACTCGAAGAACAAAAGGTAGCACCCTTCCGCGAGCTTCACGCCCAAGCAGTGTGCAGACGACGGGCAGGCAAAGGACTGGCTGCGCGCTATAAGCAAACTCGACGTACGAGAGGGCGGGAAGCGAGCTGCACCATTCCAAAATGTCGTCGCTGCTAGGTGCACGTCTGAATATGGAAGCCATAATACATCTTAATTGAGGCATGCCATACAGAGACTGAACCAATGCGTGCGGCAAGGTGAATGTTGGATATATCCCGCTGGCAGACCAAAGGCTGATAAGCTCAACTGAATTCCGAGAACAATGATGTGATATGTGTGCGAATAATTCCGATACTTCACTCTCAACATCGCCTT
Source organism: Waitea zeae (assembly GCA_037855215.1). NCBI lineage: Eukaryota > Fungi > Basidiomycota > Agaricomycetes > Corticiales > Corticiaceae > Waitea > Waitea zeae. The sequence goes on from JAZHGK010005587.1 coordinate 35,431, forward strand.
CGGAGCGTGGGGGAAACCTGAATGCAAAGTCTATCGCTTCTAAAAATCTGCTGCTAATGTTGTCGAGAAGACGAGTAGCCTCGGCAGCATGATCCACACGCAACGATATTCCTCGAAGACTGGAAAATGACAACGGCGGTAGTATCAAGTAATCTGTTTGTTCGGGAAGGTGGCACTTTAGCCATTCTAGATGAGGAAAAGCTGCAAATTCCTGGAAGGCATCGAGGGATAGAGTTGAGCAAAGATCAACGCGACGAAGCATAGGGAGTGAGGTGAGCGTGGTCTCCAGAGTCGATATGCTAGACGGATAATGAAAGCTATACTGAAAGGGATACAAGGTCCAGTCGGGTTTCTCGCATATGATGGGTTCTCGTAGCCATCGGTATACTACAATGGATTTGAGGCTGGAGTCGTTCGGAGGCTTTTGGAAAGGTTCAGTTGACTCCACCAAAGGGAGGAGATTGATTAAAGAGGAAGCCAAATTGGAGTCAACAGAGATAGCAAGAGAAGAAATGGGACGTTGATACAGTTGTTCAATAAGTTGACGGTATTGTGGCGTAGAATACCAAGTAGCTAGATGAAAAGCTAAGCTTTGAAGGTTAGGAAGCATAGTATGATACTGGGAGCAGCATAGCCAGACGTCCAAGACAGTTGTATCAACAGTCAATGTGATATTCGTGTTGAATATTTCCGAGAAATAAGTAAGGGCTGGGTTACCAAACCCGTTCTCCTTGTTGTCGCATTGCCTGATTTCAAGGTGCCGAACACGAGCAGCATAAGAATAGAACCGATCACCAAGTAGTACGCATTTGCTTTCACATTGATAGTGGGATCTTCTCATTCGCTAGCAGGTACACAAGTTAGGAAGGCGTAGACAGAGAGAAATGTATAACGCTCACAATTGTTCTTTCTTTGAGTGAATTTAAATACCACGAGCCGGTAGTTTCGCATTCCTCCCACAGGTTAGGGTCTATACATCTAATTAGGTCGTAGAGAGTGGAGATGCTGCTCCAGAGTTTGTTCAAAGCCATATCAGATATCGCTCGGTTGGTTTGTGCAAGAGCGAAGAGCGTTGGATGAGAGTCTACTTGGTCGATCACCGCTTGAGCAATGTCTCCAAAAAAGAAATGCTGAGCGGATACCATGCTTCCAATAGAGAGAACGGCTAATCAGAGCGTGAAAGTTGAGTCCGATTGGATGGGATGAGAGCGGGATGAACGTTAGATGCAAGCTTCGTATTATGTAGTGTTGGGCAGAGCTACGCAAGAGCTGTGCGACGACTTGTCCAACCGGCACGGAGCTGCTCGGGGATCAGTCACGCATATCACACGCGGTCACGCGAATCGGGGGCCAATCGTCGGCCTCTCGTTTCTCCCTCTCGCTCCGCAACCGGCTCTATACATAAGCTCTCCCTTGGCTCATCTCAGCTCAGCAAACAATCGTTCTCTGCCTGGTCTTTTGCTTCTAACAATGTCGCTATCTGTGTTTAGGGCAGTAGGTCTGTGCCCGTTGTGGTTTCTTATCGGCGGAGACGAAATTATTGGGGAACTAAAAGGGCATTTTATGTTTCTTTCGGAACAGGGGTGAACGCTGGCCGTGCGGCTGCTCTGCGTCCTACGAGTGTCTTAGGTGCGTGTTTCGTCTGGCTCTGCATCTCAGGAACTCGTTTCTGACTTTACTATGATTTTGGTCGACTCGTTTCGACGACATCTGGCGCACAATAGCCTTCCGAGCGATGCACTCTTCCGCTCCCGCATCGTCCCCATCCGCAGGGCCTGTCCCGGTCTCAGCCGGAACGGAAAGCCCGACGGGCCAACTTTCGTTGCTGCAGCCTCAGAACAAGGCTGGTGCGTATTTGAACATTTGCGGGTGCTACAACATGAAGTGTTGATTTGTTCTTCGGGCGCAGAGTACGTTCTATCCACTCTGGACAAGATTACCAACTGGGCGCGCCAGGGATCAATGTGGCCCATGACTTTCGGTCGGTCTCCTGACTCCTTGAGACAAGGAAAAACAACAATTCTCACCTGCCCTTCACCTGTGGTGTAGGTCTCGCATGTTGTGCTGTGGAGATGATGCACATGGCCGCGGCGCGGTATGATCAGGATCGACTTGGTGTCGTCTTCCGCGCGTCGCCGCGGCAGTCGGACATCATGATCGTCGCGGGCACACTCACGAATAAGATGGCGCCGGCTCTCCGGAAGGTGTACGACCAGATGCCCGAGCCACGTGGGTGATGAAACCTTCGAAATTTAAATGACGTCGCTCACACACCGCCCTCTCTCTTTTTTCTACTGGACTTTTAAACGCGTAGGTTGGGTGATTTCCATGGGTTCGTGCGCTAACGGAGGAGGGTACTACCACTATTCCTACTCTGTCGTGCGCGGCTGTGACCGTGAGTGGTGCTGGCCCATAGGAAGTGGCACTGTGATGGTGGCTAACCTCCGTCCTACCTTCCAATAGGGATCGTGCCTGTGGACATCTACGTGCCTGGCTGCCCCCCAACAGCTGAGGCTCTCTTGTATGGGATGCTCCAGCTGCAGCGCAAGATGCGGCGTTCGCGCAAGGGCGTGCTTTGGTAAGCAGAGACATGTTCGCGTGAATTCCGACGTGAATTGATCTTTTTTTTTCTCCACAGGTACCGCAAGTAAAGGGGCATATCTTTTTTCTTTCTGTCCTCCTTCCGGCAGTTGCTCGTGAAATGTAGCCGATTTACGGTGCTTGCGTATGGATTATGTTGATTGATTGCTCGAGAGAAATGATTGTAATGGAGAAATTACATACACACATACAGCGGGCGCTCGATGTGTTTCCAACTGTATGGGTTAAAGAAGCGACGGTTACATAAATTCTGGATCAACCGTGCGGTATGTGTTGGCCGTGGTTGCACCATGGAAACGATGGAATGTGAGCATGCGAAAAAAAAGAGGACGTTGTTGAGTGAAGATTATTACATTAGCAATTTATAACTCGAAGCTTATCTCAATGAAGGAAAATAAAGAAAATAATAATAATAATGATTTTTTTTGGCTCACGGTCTTTCCCCGCGGCTCCGCCCCAATCCCCTTCCTCTCCCCCTCCTCGTCCGACTCATCCTTCCCGCCCATCGCCCCCGTCGTCAGCCACGACGACCACCCACAAGCACACTCTAGACTCGACGCCATCAGAAAGACCGCCGACAGCATCGCCATCAGCACCCAAGAATTGAAATCCCACGCGGACAGCCTCCGCGTCGGCTTCCCTTCCCCCTTTGCCTCCTTCACTCCACCCTCCCCCTCCCCCTCTCGCGCGCCCTCGCCCCACCCCCTCCGTCGTAGTGCATGGCGACCGCACTTCAGTCCCAGTCGCACCTCGTCGGAGACACCGCCGGAGAGTCCAACATCTACGCTCGGCTGAACGCATTCCCACCCCCGTCACAGTCCAACAGCGCTGCGGGACCCAGCGCTGGCGCATACGCCGAGCCGCTGCCACACACGAACGAGCGCACCTTCGCACCTCCGCTCTCTGCACCGCCACGCATGGACTCGCCCTCCACCCGCGCATCTCCGTCTCGCGTCCACCAACAGCAGCAGCAACAGCAGTTCGTGGGGGACTACGGCCTCCAGCGTCAGTCATACATCGTCGATGGAGGTTGGGTCGACGACCAAAACGGGATGAACGGCGGAGACCCTGCGTTTGCCGCACCGGCCGAGCAAACGAACTTCGCCCCGCCCGCGCAGAAGGCTTCGCCAACCCAGCCATCTCAGAGGGCGTCTCAGCATGAGAACATGGCCAACTACGTTTTTCCTCCTCCGAACGGCGCGGTCGGTTACCGGAGAAATAACATGGAGGACAGCATTGCCCGCGGCCAGCACATGCCGGAGGATGACATGCAGCAGGACGTCTACCGGAACTCGGCCTACCTTGTCGAACAACCACCACCCCAGCAGCAATACCGAGGGCGCTCGTCGAACCCTCCTCGTCGACCGCCAGACTTGTCCTTCAGCCGCTCAGACCCGCGTCCTCCTCCCCTCGACGAGCACACCACTCCCGACGAGTCACTCTACACTCGACCACCTACCTACTACGACCAGCAGCCGCGCCCGCGATCCTCCTCCGCTGTCCGCCAGAACCCGGACGTCTACGCTCGCTCGGCTCCGAACGGCGACCTGAACCCACGTGAGAGCATCCCCGAGGAATCCTACGCAAACGCGTATCAGCCCGTTCAACCGCAATCCCCCCGCGGGTCATATCGCCAACCCGCCCACATGGACGACCCCCAACAGCAACAGCAGGTTGACGACGCCCTCCGCCACCCCCGTGTAGCATCCCCGTACGGCGAGTACGCTCCCTCCCCCACTCAACGCCCAGCGTCCAGCAGGAGCCGCCAGCCGGTGGCGAGCATGGCCGAAGACGACCCATATGCACGCGTGTCACAGTACCGCGACCGCCCGCCATCGATGATTCCCCAAGGTTCCGCCCGCCATCCGTCTGTTCCCGGGGGGTCCATCTCAGGCCCTATCGTTCCCATGTCGGCTGGCCCAGCCGCGGCCGCAGCTGCCGTGCAGCAGCAGCAACAACCCAAGCTCCGGACATCCAGTTATGCCCAACAGCCGACATATGTCACGACGTCTGTACCGGCAGGGAACGCGGCGGCAGTCTACACCCCCGTCTCGCCGAAGCCGGTGTCGCAGAGGCCGTCCGTGCCCCCGGAGGAGGTGTGCGTCGAGTGCGCGATGCGGGACCAGGACATGGCCGATGTGGACGTGACAGGTCCCGGCGTTTGGGAGCGTGAGAGCGACGTGGCGTACGCGGAGCTCCTGAGGCGGGAGCTAGACGAGGAGGCGGCAGGCGTCCCGATGAGTCTGGACCCGGCCGTGCCCAGGGCAAGGGGTGACTTGCTAACGGAACATCACTTGAAGATCTGGTTAGCGATAGTACGTCGGACGATTCGTCGAATTTCTGTTTTTTTCCTGTTTAGTGAATCTGGCTGATATTTGCGGCGATAGAATCCAAAGGAGCCACAAGCCCGGCAACAGACGCTCAACGCGTACGTCAAGTCCCAGCGTGCACTGTTCGAAGCCGAAGCACTCGCACAATCGCGTGCGATAGCCGAATCCCGCTCACTCGAGAACCGCATGCGAGAAACGTATTCCCAGCTCCGGCGGTCCGCGTACGAAGCCGGCGGCCCCTTGCCCGTGGACGAATCGGGCGGGCTCCGGATCAAGTCCCCGCGCTCGCTCTCCATTTCGCAAGGTGTCTCGCCGATGCCGCCGCGCGACGCGACGCTGCTTGCGAACGGGCTTATCGTGGAGTACATGGACGTGCGGCGAGAAGAGAAGGAAGAGAAGGAGCGGCGGAAGCGCGAGGAGAAGCGTTCGCGTTCTCGCGCACGCAAGTCCTCTCGTGGCTCAGGCGGCGGCGCGGACGTCCAGTCTGTGTACTCGGTCGCCTCACCCGCGCCGCACACGGACTCGGGCTTCACGTCTGGCCAGCAGCCAATCTCGCAGCGTCAGTCGCAGTTCTCCCTCACGAGCTCGCAGCATCGCCCTGTGAGCGCGATCAGCAACCCGCTATCTATCGCGCCGGAGCGACCAGGGATCCCGAGGGCGTATTCGCAGTACTCACTGTCAGAGAGCGTGAGCATGAGCGTGAGCTCGCCGCGGAGGTCGCGCTTCTTCGGAAAGGCGCTCTCGCCTGGGTGGAAGAGTCAGGACAGCCTCGCACCGTCTGGTATTTCAGGAAGTATGGTTGACATGCAGTAAGCGCACCTTTGTCTTGGCGTTGTGGGGTGACTTTATATCTCTGACACGTTCTGTCAATTTTGTGTAGCGTGGCACTCGACCGTGCCCACCATGATGGCCCGCTCCCAGGTTCGCGTCTGTCCGAGGCTTGGCGCGCAGACGATCAATTGGAGGCCGAGCGCGTGGCAGAGGAAAAGGCAACAAAGAAGCGCAAGGGACTCCTCAAGATCTGGAAAATTGTTACGGGTGCCTCGAAGCACGACACGAGCACACCGCGCGGTGGTGCGGCGGGCTCGGAACGCGCGCGTTCGGTCGAGCACAAGTCAGGCACGCATAGCGAGGATGTCGACGCTCCGCTCGCGCCCCCGCCGCCGTTGAGCTACCTCGTGAGCAGGGGCACGGGCGAAGGTCCACGGCACCAGTCAGCGTCATCTGTCTCGTCCGCAAACTACGTGATGCCAGGCATGTCTCTCTCGCCCAACACCGCTCCATCGAGCACCCTCCCCTCCCCAGTCTCTTCGCGCAAGTCCGGACCCGACGGTGGTGACGCGGCCGACGGAGGCACTCAGCCCATGTACTTCGACCGCAATCAACTCATGAGTGAGCCAGACCGGGAGTCCCGTGCGAGCGTGCTTCTCGGGCCCGCGACGACGCCCATGAAGCGTGACAAGTCGCTGCCTCCACTCCCACACGAGGTCGGCTCGTACCCCTCCACCCGCGCATACACCATGTCTGACGCGCGCCCGGCGACGATGTTCTACGACTCGCGCGGGCTGCTGGCGCACGACGTCGGAAACGGCGTCGGAGGGCCGAGCGGGCAGCACAACGGTGGGCTCCTCGCGCCTAACGCGCCCTTCCGGACGATGGAGACGCGGCGGCAGTCGTTTGGCGGGATGAGCTCCCGCCCCGACTTGGGATACAACACGCTCCCCGTGAGCGCCGGTTATGCCCAAAACCACTTCTCGTCGGCTCAGTATCAGCAGTCGCAGTACCCACAATCGCACCAGCAGCCGAACTACGGCGAGTTTGGCATGGCCTCTCGCCACTCGCTTGGTCGTTTCGACACCCTCACACCCGAGCCGTCGTCCTCATCGGTAGCCGGTGGTACTCTCAAGTCGGCGCGGAAACGCCGAAGCAAGTTTGGGCTTTCGTCGCTGTTCGGTCGCAAGTCGTCGAGCGGGAAGGACGCGGTGCCTGTGCCGGCGATGGTGAGCCCCGTCAGCGGCGGCGGCAACGGGCCGTACGGCCCCGCTTCCGGCGGCGGTGCGTATGAGTTCCCCGTGTACGCGCCGTCCAGCTCGGAGGACGAGTATGCGCGTCGGACGCGCTCCCCGAATGCGACGATGACCCGCATGTCCGTCGCGTCGCGCAAGGCGATTGAGGAGCTTGTGGACCAGGACCGCGATTTCGTTGCATATCGCTACCCATCCCACCATGACCAAGCGCTCATGCCAAATTAGAGTTGGGTTCATTCTTTTTGTCTTTTCACCAAGGAATTTTCATTTCTTGTGTTCTGGCATACTCCTGTATATTGTCTTTTTTTTCTGGATTTCGTAAAGTGGATATGTGCGTCTTTGACTGTCCCCGCTCGTTTCATCTCAGCATACCTTCTCTCATTGCATACCTCTATTTTTTGTCTTCTGCGACTTGTTGCCGCAATTCAGGCGCCACGTACATTTAAATCGTTGAGCACACTCACAGAGTTTCTCCTTCCCCTCTCTTTTATCCCACGCACTCAATCGTTACATCTAGCCTCTGTTTTCTCTGGTCGCGGACTTTGTTTCTACACTACCACGCTTCGAAACTTCCTCGTTGTATTTATGATCAGAACTTGGAATCGCAGAGTGTGCATATACAGGCTTCTCCCATAGCTACCCATACAATGAACTATTATTACATGTTGTCATTCGATCGACCTTTTTTGCTTGCCCTCGAACTCCCTCAGCCGTAAAGCGTCGAATCGTGGCCAGTTCCGAACAACCCTTGCTTCCAGCTCGGCGGCTCCTTCCACCCATCCTGCGGGAGGCGGTCTACGACACCCAGCGCGCGCGCGAAGACGGTCGCCATGAGCCGCGCGTCCTCCCTGTTGTCACCCTCCATGACGAACTGGAGGAGCGCGAGCGTGGGCACGCGCCAGTCGGGGCCGGCGGTGGTCAGGATCCGTCTGGTGAGCCCGCCGCCAGGGATGCGTGGGACGGAGTCACCCTTTTTGGACTGGTGCTCAGAGTCGGCGGGGGAAGGCCCGGCGGTGTACTCGGGGATGGGGAGTCCGCCGAGGGAAGAGAGTGGGTGGGAGGGATCGGCGGATTGGGTGGGGCGGTAGTAGTAAATGGGCGTGCTGAAAGTCATTAGATGAACGGTCGCTAGTGTTAGATGTGCGATGCTACGTACTGCATTTGGTGGTCCGCGCGGTTCGTAGAGTCCACACCAGCGAGGAAGACGACACCAGCAAAGGATCCTGCTTTAATAAACGCGAGGAGTTCATCCACGCTTTCTTGTTTCTTTGCCTGGCATGTCTCTATATGAGAAAGCGAATAGGTGCCTGCCAGTTTCACAAACCTTCAGCGCAGGAGACCGTTGTTGAACAACGCAGACATCGAGGTCATCCTTACCATAAACTAGGTTATTACGGATACGATGTTAGCAGCGAAGCCACTACCACACGGGGGCGACTTACGTTCTAATGGTACGGCAACGCCGTCTCCTCCGTACTCTCTCGCACCGACAACGGGAACGAGATTGCGAGGGTCGAAGACGCCAACACGTTCGAGGCCCAGCGAAGCGATCAAGAGATCCGCCGCTAGTTGTGAGACATTCGCGGTGCTAATCACCGGCTGCACTTGAAGAGCGTTTACTGGTCAGATGTGTCGATGAGTCAATTCAAGGATCACATTGACGAACAACTACGAGTGTCTTGTTTTGAAGATCGAAGGATGTCGTCGGTTGGTGAAACGGCATACTGGTAGTTTGGAGGAGAGGATGCTGAGAAAACGCGCGGCCCGGAAGGGCTCATTCAACTTCGCGCGCTCTGGCCCGGGTGGGGATTCAGAAGTTCAAGAGGGCGTGACTTGCAAGGCTCAAGCACATGGCCTTGGCTAGTAACTAAGGGACGAATTGTCAGCAAAATCGCTTCATGGTTCTGACTTTCACCACAGCAACTCACTCCCGTCAACCCTAAGCGATGGAGCTTGTACCACCCTCCGATCAGCATATGTCTACACTCAGGCATTGTGTCACCTGCTTTTGTGGCGTGGAACAACTAGAACCAGCGCACTTGTCACAGAGTCCTGGCTCAGCACACGCAGACGATATAGAGAATCTTGATCAAACCATCGCCAATATGAGGAAAACGATATCCAAGCTCGCAAGTAAACGAAATACGCTTTTGTCTATTCATCGAATTCCTGCTGAAATCATCCTCCGAATCTTCCACGAAGCTTTATCTCCTATATCAGAGGACTATCTGACGGCGTTGACTAATATTTCTTCCACCTGCTCATACTGGCGAAAGCTCGCCATCGGCGATCCGACTTTGTGGTCCAAGGTTACGAAAGCCAGATTACCTATGGTCCGAGGCATGCTCGCTCGCTCGGCGACAGCGCCGCTTTATGTTTCTTGCAAGTCTGTTTGCCATAAACATCTGCCAGCCCTACAAGAGCTAATGAAAGAGGTCCATCGAATCACCCACCTTCAGCTAGAGTGTGCGAGGGACGCTACTTTTCATAAAATACTCAGCCAGCTTAATGGTGACATGCACTCTCTTCAGTTTCTTTCCGTTCACGTGAGGTCTACCCAACACGGACTTAAACTAGTGTGTAATGCACCCAACATGACATCCTTGGAACTATTCCATTGTTCAATACGCGAACGGCCGCCCTTTTACGCACAAAAACTGCGTCGATTTGTTTTCGATTCTCACTTCCATAGCGACGATGGCCTGCAATTAGATGTGTGGCTCGACTTGTTATCCTCATTGCCGCTTCTCGAAGAACTAGTCCTCCGGAGTCCACTAGATGCTGAATGGAGAAGTCGAGCTGGCGAGATGGTTGTTCATCGTGTGTCCACAATGAAAAACCTGAAACAGCTGTCCCTTAGAGGGGAGATTGAGGAAGTGACAATGTTCCTCACATACATCGCCTTTCCTCCTGAAACCCAGACGCTAATACATGTCGGATTTATGAGCGAAACTGCGGAAGACGTTGAGGAGCAAATGGAGGCTTTCTCAGAGTTTATTTTACCTATAATTAAAGGTAAAACGGGCCGCTCCTCTCCTCAAGTGCTCACTATCGCCGAAAACGAACAAGATAACGATATCGCCTTTGACTTCAGCCCCGATCTTCACTATCAATGACCAGACCCCAGCGTTTTGAGATTGGTGTTTGATCGAGACCCTGCTGTAACGCAGGATGGCTTAGTACTACTATTGGGAATGCGCGGCATCTTCGACTCGTTGGGCCTTCGAACGCTTGCAGTCGATGACAACCCCAATGTTATGGGATTGGCGCTTCAGTACTATTCAAACGTTGAGCATTTTGCTCTAACAGGGCCCAGGTTTCGATACTGCTTGGAAGCCCTTACACAAGAGACCTTCCGAGATCGTGTTCAAATGTTGGGAAATATCCGGATATTTTCGCTGAACGATGTAACGCTGGATCGACGATGGGCCTTTGCTATTGTAGATCTATTCGAAGGCATGCAAATCGCGGAGGTCAAGATACAAAACTCTCGTGGTGTGACAGAAAAAGTACTTGACGCGCTGCGACAGCGATTTGAGGTGGACTGGGATGGAAAAGGATCGTAGCCAGCATTCACCAATAATAATTGTTACCTGTTTCTAATTTATTGTTGCCCAACCAATTAAATAAATTCGCAATCGCTCGTTGGACTAGAAAGACGTTGGATAACTCGCTCGTAGCGAAGGTACCTGCGGCTGTTTGCGAGTAAGATAGGCGTCAAGCAAGATGTGGGTCATCACGTGAGGCCACTTTTTGGCTGGGGAATTGG
>JAZHGK010005591.1:0-16535 GCA_037855215.1 Waitea zeae
GTTGATGGAACTGAAGATAGTCATTTCAACGCTTGTGCGCCTGTTCGAGTTTGAGTTTGCTCCAAAGTGGGACACCCAGGAATGGAGTAGGAACCTGAAAGATCGGTTCATTCTCGTCAAAGGTATTCTACCCGTGACCGTTGGTTGCAGGTCTGACGCTTGAGTCGGCGAGAGCCAGTTCGCTTCCCTGCGTCAGGCATGCGAATGTTGCGTTAAACATTTTCTCACCTGTTAAACTTCAAACAGCCTCCCGGTCTTTCCGTTCTCATGTTCTCAGTCTTGGTTTTATTTTAGTGTTGATTGTACTAAGCTGGCACAGCTTAAATTGTCCGAATCAGTCAAAGAAAAGAACAGTTCTATGCCATTGGCGATCAGGTTGAGGTATGTAAGTACTACCTGACGAGCAGGATAGCCTCGTGCATTGGGGGAGATGTAGAACAGGGGCTACGAGTACTTTTTTTAAAAAATAATAATAATAATAGTAAATAAAGATCAAGGTCAGTTCGAGTTCAAAACTTAGTGCTCAACTCCTACAAAAAAAAGCGGGAAAGACCAGAGGAGACTAATGCTTGGCGAGTACCCAACCACGGAATATGTGGCTACCCTTGATCGGTGCCAGTGAGGCTTGGAACCGATGGGATGCTGGTACGGGCCTAGCTCATCCAAAGTGTAGAAGAGGAGAGAGGGCCGAGTTTTGAAAGTGGAGCAAAGAAGTCGAGTCTACAGCAGGCCGCGAACGCGACGGAAGAGGAGAAGGCAGCCGGGGCACGACTAATTAAACGTTAATTTCTCTGCTACCCCGCGCTCATCACATGGGATGCCACTTTGTGCGGTGCAGGCTGAAGGTCACATGTTTCCCATGCCACCCACGCCATGACCCAATCAAACAACCTGCTTTGACTCCCAAGTCGGACGTACGCTCTGCCTCTTCGTCATCTCCGACTTAGGGGGGAGGGCATGCGAAATGTGGCACTAAAAAAAACATTTGAATCACAGACAGACAGCCAACAGTCCTTCTTTTTACCTCTACACGAGTAAACAAGTTAATGAGCCTGATCTGCCTACTTAACCAAGGAGACCTCGCTCGCTCGCAGACTTGACCTTCCTCCCCCTCCTTGGTTTTCTTTTTTTTTGAAAGGGAATCCGCTTTCATCCCCCTTAGTATGACGCATTCATTGCTGGCTCCAGTCATCGCAGGCTTGGTATGTCTTACCATACTTGCTCTAGTCTAACCGCAACTGAGCAAGTCCCGCATTGTCTCTGTCAGGCCGCTCACGCTTGGTGCCAGTGGCGTGAGCCATCGACGGTTACTGAGATGCTCCTGCTCCTACTCGGCATCCCCCTCGGCCTTGGTCTGCACGCTCTACACAGTGCGGCCGATTCAGGTCTAGGTCTGTGGACGGCCGCCCTGCGCGCCGCGCTCATCTATCTCGCTTCTCTCGCCTTGTCTGTCGTCGCCTACCGCCTCTCTCCCCTCCATCCGCTCTCGCGCTACCCTGGCCCGCTTGTTGCGAGAGTCACGCGGCTCTGGGCGTTCCATAAAAGTCTGGGGGGAAAGCAGCATGAGTGCTATTACGAACTCCATAAGAGGCACGGCGACATTGTGCGCATAGGTAGGCCCTATTTTGACTTGCGTGTAGCCTGTAGACGCAATTGAAACGATTGTAAATGCGTAGGACCAAATCACTTGTCAATCCGCGACGCGAGGGCGATTCCAGTCGTCTTAGGTTCAGGATCAGCCGCGGAAGGCCGCTGGATCAAGGGGCCTCGTATGTGTCGCTTTACTGCTACATGCGCCACCCTCTTTATCTCCTGTTACTTATAAACCACAATACTCGAAAACACAGGCTATGCCGTCACGAATCTCCCCGGCTCTACCGGAAGCCTGGTCACCATCCGGTCCACGGCCATCCACTCGGTCAGGCGCCGTATCTGGGCTCGCGCCTTCACGCCGGCCGCGCTGAAGGGCTACGAGCCGAGCATATACCATCGCACGACCCAGCTCGTCGACGCGCTCCAATCGCGTGATGGACAGATCGTCGATCTCGCAGCTTGGCTCAGCTACTTTAGGTGTGTTACATGCGCAGTTGATGCTTTAAACAAGCAATGACGGTTTATGGATTGCTGCGCCTCAGCATCGACTTTATGGGGGATTTATCGTAAGGCCGCGCCAATCATGTAGTCCTCAAAATGTTTTCTCACTCGCATATCAAGGTTTGGTGGGGAGTTTTGCTTTCTAGAAAAGGGTTACGACTACCTTAATCTTCAGCGTACTCTTCAGAAGGGTACACAGTACGTATCTGAGCTGAGATTGCAGTGGATTGTAGGTGAATTGACCACAGTATAGCATGCAGGATGCTTTCGGAGCCATACCGTGGGTTCGACCCATATTATCGGCTCTTCCGCGATCATCTTCCCTCAAGAATATGTATGGCACAGGTCTGCGTTACATCACAAATCGCCAAAAGGGAGGTTCCTCTACTAAAGATATCTTCTATCATCTGGTTAGTATTTTTTTTATCTTTATGCGCCGCATTCATTGATCTGTATATAAGCTCGACGAAAGCGGAAATGGCGACCAAGAGCAATTGTCCCTGGCGACTCTAACCCAGGAAGCATGTTTGGTTCTCATTGCAGGTTCGTCCGTCGCTGCCTTTACGATGCTTTTCTCTTACAAAAAATGCTCTAGGCTCAGATACAACAGCTTCTGCCCTTTCCAACACATTCTTCCATCTTGTGTCTAACCCAGATATCTATAACCGATTACGAAAAGAAGTTGACGATGCAATACCGGCTGATGTAGAGGTTCCTGATATCGCAATGGTCGCGAGCATGCCTCTCCTTCAAGCGGTCATGTACGTACTCATTCACGCCTCAAGATTTTAGAGCGCCTGTCGAGGTGACATGTTCTTTGCAGAAAGGAGGCACTTCGTTTGCAGCCCGGCGTTCCCAGTGGTGGACAGCGCCTCGCTCCCTCATCGCAAGACGTGGTACTTTTTGACGATGTGTAAGCTTGAGGTGCCTATTGATTTTAGCACATCATTCACGCCGCCTGTAGAGTCGTACCGGCACACACTACTGTGCAAATTCCCCCATGGAGTAGTGAGCAAAAAAGACCTTTCTACGGCTCGTAGCGTATTAGCTGACGACTGCTCTAGTTCAACGCGACCCGCGCTACTTCTCTCCGAACCCTGAGTCGTTTTATCCTGACCGTTGGCTTGCATGTCAAGATGAGGACGACAGTGAAGAATGTCATCACAATGTAGATGCCTGGATACCGTTTAGCCATGGTAAGTCAAACCCGTCCCCCACTTGAAAACTCTGCGTTCACACGCTTCATCTGTAGGATCTGCTAACTGCATTGGAAAGCAGCTCGGTTGGTATTCATCCCTTCTGGCCTTTGGATACAACACTTATCTTGTTACAGCAATGATGGAGCTGAAAGTAGTCATCTCAACGCTTGTGCGCTCATTCTACTTTGACTTTGCTCCGGGGTGGGACACCCAGGAATGGGAAATGAATCTAACGGATCAGTTTATTCTCGTCAAAGGTAGTTTACCTATAAAAGTCGGTCGTAGGAATATCACTTGACTCGACGAGAGTCAATTTCCTTCCTTATATCGCATATTTATATGACGTACTAAATGCCCTCCCATGTGTTGGGCCTGAAATAGCCTCTCTGTCCTTCGATTTACACATCCTCAATCCCAGTCTCATTTCCGTCTTGACTTTACTTAAGCAGCGCAGCTTAGTTTACTCGGTTCACCATTCAAGGAGTGTCTCTGAGCGAGCGCGAGCAGCGGGTACTCGGGCACTGACAAAGACGCGGCGTGGATGCAGGCTAACTAAGCATCTCTCCTGCTAAGTACTGCGCGCTCGCCACACAGACGTCACCGTAACTGCGGCGCAAGCTAGAGCTCACAGATCTCTCGAGCCACCATGCTATCACCAAGTAACCTGCTTCGACGCCACGCAAGCCGGACACATGCCCTCTCGCTTTGTTGGCTTTGACGCGGAGAGGACGTTAAATGCGGCGCACGAAAGGAATAAGATTGCAAATACCTAGATAAGCATTAGTCATTCTTTTACTCCACACGAGCAAAAAAAAAAAGTTAATGAACTTGATTTAATTACTTGATCAACAAGGTCTCGCTCTGAGGGCAATCTGTAGTTTGACTCTCGACGACCCTCCTATTTTTGGCTGTCTGCAGCATTTTTCTTCTTAGGGACATCTGCCCTCAATTACCTCCATTCCAGCATGGCGCGTTCAGCGTTAACTCCAATCTTCACTGGATTGGTATGTCGCCATGCATTCATATTTAAAAGCAAGTTGTGTCTGTCTCACGCCATTTCTGTTAGATCGCTCACGCCTGGTGTCACTGGTACGAGCCGTCGACACTGCTCGAATTTCTCATTTTACTCGTCGGCATCCCCACCGGCCTAATTCTCCACGCGGTGCACGGGGTGGCCGACGGCAGCACAGATCCGTGGATAACCTATCTACCCATCGCGCTGGCCTATCTTACTTCTCTCACCGTGTCCATCGTCGCCTACCGCGTCTCTCCTCTCCACCCGCTCTCACGTTATCCTGGTCCACTAGTCTCAAAAATCACACGGCTCTGGGCGTTTTACAAAATTGTGGGGGGAAAGCAGCATGAGTACTACTACGAACTCCACAAAAAGTATGGGGATATTGTGCGCATAGGTGCGGGGTTCCTTGAATGCCATGGACTGCGTCCGTAGCTGAAATAGACTTAATCACACAGGGCCCAACCACTTGTCGATCTGCGATGCTCGGGCAATTCCGGTCATACTGGGTTCAGGATCGGCCGCAGAAGATCGCTGGATCAAGGGACCTCGTATGTGTTACTTTCGTCACTTTACATTACCTCTTCGCTGTCCTTTTTTACTCACAAGATTCCACGACTAATAACAACACAGGCTATTCCGTGGCGAACCTCCCTGGCTCAACCGGAAGTTTGCTCACCATTCGATCCACAGCCACGCACTCGACCAGACGCCGTATCTGGGCCCGCGCCTTCACGCCAGCCGCGCTGAAGGACTACGAGCCAAAGATATACCACCGCGCGAACTAGCTTGTCAGCGCGCTCCGGTCGCGCGAAGGGCAGGTGGTCGACCTCGCAGCTTGGCTCAGCTACTTTAGGTACGTTCTGTGCGCAGTTGAGGCATTAAAGCGAGCGATGACGGCTCATTTTTACGCTCAGCATAGACTTTATGGGAGACTTGGCGTAAGCTCTGGTACATTTAAAGCTTCCGTGGAATTTACCATTCACACACTAGGTTTGGCGGAGAGTTTCACTTTTTGGAAGAGGGTTATGACTATCTTAACCTTCAAAATACTCTTCAAGACGGCACACAGTAGGCAGCGCTGATAGCTTATGTTTGTTAGGTAAGCTGACCCACAGTATAGCATGTACGAAGCATTCGGATCCATACCGTGGGTTCGACCTATATTGTCGGCTCTTCCGCAGTCGACTGCCCTCAAGGACATGTATGACACAAGTCTTCGCTACATCACAAGCCGCCAAAAGGAGGGCTCTTCCAGTAAAGATATATTTTATCATTTGGTTAGTATATTGTTCGCCCTTATGTTTTGCATTCATTAACATTTGCAAAAGCTTGACGAAAGTGGAAGTGGTGACCAAGAACGTTTGACTTTGGCAACCCTGACTCAGGAGGCAAGTTTAGTACTCGTCGCAGGTCTGTCCACCATCATCTTTAAGATACCTTCTCCCTGACAAAAATCCTTCAAGCTCGGACACAACGGCCTCTGCTCTTTCCAACACGTTCTTCTATCTCGTGTCTAACCCAGACATCTACAAGCGGCTACGGAAAGAAGTTGACGATGCGATACCGGCTGACGTAGAAGTTCCTGATGTTGCAATGCTGGCTGGTGTGCCTCTCCTTCAAACAGTCATGTACGTGGTTATTCATCCCCTAGGTGTCTCGAGCGTCTTGTTGACATGGACTGCTCTTCACAGACAGGAGGTGCTTCGTTTGCAGCCTGGCGTTCCCAGTGGCGGACAACGCATCACCTCTTCATCGCGTGACATGGTGCTGTTCGACGATGTGTAAGCTTGAGGTGCTCGCTGTTTTAACACATTGTTGACACTGGCTGTAGAGTCGTACCGGCACACACGACCGTGCAGCTCCCCCCATGGAGCAGTAAGCAAAAGACGTTTATTTCGGCTGGTAGTGTCTTAGCTGACGCCAATTTCAGTCCAGCGTGATCCACGCTACTTCTCGCCGAACCCTGAATCATTTTATCCTGATCGTTGGCTCGCACACCAAGTTGAGGATGACAGTGGAAAATTTTGCCACAACGTAGATGCGTGGATACCCTTCAGTCACGGTAAGCAAAAGAGAAGCGTCTCGTGCTTGATTATCCGACATTTATTTCCTTTGCTTTTAGGATCTGCTAACTGTATTGGAAAGCAGCTTGGTCAGTTTTCCTTACTTCTAACCTTGGATACATAGCTGACGTTGCCTAAAGCTATGATGGAGCTGAAAGTGGTCATCTCAACTCTCATACGGTTGTTTGACTTTGACTTCGCTCCAGAGTGGGACACTCAGGAGTGGGGCAAGAGCTTGACGGATCGGTTCGTTCTCGTCAAAGGTAGTTTACCAATAAAAGTTAGTCGCAGGGCTGTTTCTTAACTCGGCGAGAGCAAGTTGCTTTTTATATCTGGTTCATACACCCTGCTGAATGCTCTCTCATGCTTTGCGCCTGAATCAACCTCTTAGTGTTTTATTTATCGATTCCTCAATCTTGGTTTTGTCTCAGCGTTGGTTACATCGAGTTGGTGCAGATTGAGTTGCTTGATTCAATCAAAGAAAACAGCTATAAAGCAATCAAAGTGAAGTACGCACTAATTATTGTGTTGGAGTCCCGAGAGTCGTAGCGCCCATTGAACAGGATGTCTTTGGGCAACACAAGGAACGTAAGACGGAACCAAACACTGAGTAAAGAAAGTAATCACAGGCTAGTAAGCGCTGCATGATGTTGGACATCATGATTGAGAAAGCCATGATTTAAGTGTTCGATACAAACACGTTAGACAAACACGTTAGACGCAGATACAATTGGCAACCCAGGCTGTGTAACCTTTCAGCTCGGAGTGGATGGATAGCCGCATGTATGGAGAACAGCTTCAGGCTGAGTGGAGCAAATGCCCGAGTCTTTTTCCTGTAGGTTTTTGAGTATGTTCAAATACGGTTCGGGGATCTGCGCAGCGAAGCCCTGCAACAAAAATGTATTTGTGTTAAGTTAGAGAGAAGTAGAAGTAGCGATAACTCAAAAACTTTACGTTTAGGAGTGAATCAAACTGACTCACGGACGACACGCTCGCCTGTATTAAAAAGAATTAGTAAGTTTACTTTCCCGGGATATTGGTCTGAAGTGATAGACCATTTTGAGTAACTCCCTCAATATTGTATGGTTTGATGTCGACCTCATCCTCGAATACAATCATATATGCTAAAGATATGTGGTCTTAATCATCCTCTTATCTAAGCGGGCCAAGGGTCTCTTACTTTTATCAGTAGCCATGATGTTTGAACGAGTATGCGTTTGGTATGAGGTTGATAATAGGGGCTAAGCTTGTTTGCGGGACCACGGTGGGAGGGGGGCGGGGGGCAATGTGCAGGCGTGGGCGTTTTTTAGGCGAAAAAGGTGACGCAGGTCCCACTTACCAAATTCCGCTTGATGGGAGAGATCCACCCCTGTATGTTACTCTGACGCTCTGTACGTCAGTCCCACCAAAGGCTCAGCGCTCACCTGCGACAAATCATTGTCTGCCCACTGAGAGACTACCTACATGCAAGACTTCGGGGTTGCATCTAATCCCAGAGTGGGGTCACGACTCACAGCCCGTGACTTGGCAGACCCAAATACTACAAATCCCATCACTCTGCTGGGGTCGGCTGGGCGGAAATCGGCTTCCTTCGCGAGGCTGATATCTTTCCAGCTTCCCAGCTTCGTTGCCGACTTGAATTAACTTGTGAGTTGTCATTTCTCGACATCTGCGTCCCGAGAGCCGACAACATACCGGAGGATGACAATGCCAGGGGGTCCAGTCTGGGCTGTATCCACTGAGGGAAGTGACACTTCTTCGATTTCTTCCGATCACCGATGCTCGGCCCCAATCCTCGGGACTCCTATTCGTAGGGTCCTCATATCTGGATTCCACCTTTCACTCTCACCTCCCACAAGCCTACATGTCCCTCTCCTCTTCTAACCTCATTTATGTAACACGACCAACTCAAGAGCGCTTGCTGGATAATGTCCCGCATGTTACACCATCGAAATGCTTTACGAATACTTTGAACAGAGCCGCCTGTACCACTCCGGCTTGCTCAGTACTTCGATGTTTCTCTTTCATAACACCCCCTTGTGTTCAAAGTTCGAACAAAGTGCATCTCCAGCGACCCGCTGGTGGACGTCAACACGGCAATCCTACCATATGAGCCATCCCTGCTTGTATCTGTATTGGCACTCTTCCTATGATTGAAATAAATCTAACAATGCCGTTCAGTGTGAGTACACACCCTCTAAAGTCCCCAATTGGAAATTTGCTACCTAAGTAGGTGGAGGGGTTTCCGATCGGGAAGAACTTTGGAAGGCATATATGTATGTAACGGCTCATGTTTACCTTGAAAAGGTCTCGCAAGGGTGATCGGGTGTCAAGCATGATCGATATCGAAGATCGCGTAACCTATGAAATGCCCGATCGTCGCCGTCCGTGGTCTGTATTTGAGTGCCTTTGTCACGAGGGAAAGTCAAAGTCGAAACATTGTCCGAAGCGCTTCTGGGCTCCACTACGAGGACAATTCTGGCAACTCTCTTGTATTTCATCCAACGCACCTGGGCTGAGTATTTTTAAATCTTGAATTAGCCAAGGCATGAAGCCTGAACGAACAGTGCGCCGGAAATTCAGTTTTGACCGCCGTCATTTTGTTGATCAGCTGTGGCGAACCCAGCATTCGCAACGATGCCCTGAGGACGCAATGCGGCCCCCCATTAACGCGGCCTTAAAGCTCTGCCATCTGACTTCCGAGTATCTGGGTTGCCCATAGGCATTTAACGCCAGCGACTCATGTACACCACCAGCGCAGGCGAGTTTCAGTACGGTGAGTAGGCAGTGGTATACGCTTTGTTGTCCTGTCAATGACCAGGGTACTTTCATTCTCTCCGACAAACGCAGTGGCTGCTTATACCTTCCAAGTACTGGAGCTTCTAGAGACGCTTGATCAGGAGATTGAATGGGTGTGGAAGTGAGTTGGCTGTGACAACGATCCGCCGCATGCGCCTATTTACTCCCACTTGCTGATACAAATACCCAGGAAGCCCTGGTCGTTGACCACATGCAGTTTCTTATGTGTACGGTACGGCTCCTTCGTTGCCCAGGCGTAAGCTTTACTATGGCTGTAAGATAGTGCCTCTTTGGCTAACACTGCTATTCCAATCTCAGCATGATTATATTCCAACACTTCTACATGACGATGCACCCACAAACCCACACACAATGCTTTAAATGGGTCGCTTTTCGTACATTTGAGCCAGTTGTGCTAGGACTATTTGCTCATATCGTCCTGATTGTCAGGGGTGCGTTCTTTTACGACTTCAGAGTTAACACCTAGCCTCACGAAGCAACTACCAAGTATACGCATTGTACAGTCAGAACAAGCGTCTGCTTTTTGCTTTGTTGCTGCTGCTTATCTCTGGGAATATTTGCTCTGTCGCAGTTTTTGTGCGCTTACTTTCATACCCTATCGAATACAATCTTCGGTGTGAAGTGCTACATGTCAGTTTTCAGGAAGCCTACATGTTGACTGGGTAAGACCCTCCTCCTTCTCCACTCTTTTGCGGAAGCCTCCCGAGAAGCGAGCACTGATACGCGCAACCAGCATACTACCACTTTGTCTTGATTTCATCATTCTTGCGCTCACTTTCAAACGAGCCATATTGCTCAACCGTCGACCACATCCCATACCAATACTAAGAATTATCACTGTCGACGGCACTTGGTCGGTAAGCACACGCTTCTTATTCTCTCCCTCCACAGATCATAATTCTGACGCTTTAGACCGAAAGGTTCTCCTTGTTTGGTGTGAGCTTCATTTTTCATGTCAACAAACCCGTTTTGACTATATCACTTCCAGCCTCCTTAATTGCGGCGATCGCTTTCCCGGCATGCGGCCGCCCCAGGGATGGCTATATAATCGCAAAGTAAGCATCCCAGCCCTTCTGCTTCCAATGATTTACCCCTCGCATATTTTCTTATCCCGCTTTCATTTTACAACAGTTCGTGGACGACGGCGTTGCTTTCTTTCGCTGTAACACGTGTAGTACTGAACTTTGGATGGTACAATGCGTCGAGGCTTGAAGACTCTGGCGAAGTAAATACCAGACTAGATACCGGACTAGATGGGTACGGCGTAGCTCTGACGGATCACATTCCTGCTCCAGGAATGCTCACGTTTTGGGGTCATAAGGGTGGATCGTAATGTTGGGCGTTTCGATGGTACGTCGAGCTTCAAGCGTGAGAACGTGGTCGGCAGTTGCCGGAAGCTCGTCGGAGACTGTGTATTTCTTTCGGTTTGCTTACATGTATGACTCTGTTCGGATACAAAGGCTTGATATGTAGTATATAACTCATATATGTATGGATTCCTATCAAACCAAAAGCTTGAATACCTTCAACACTGACTCCCGCTTATAAGTATCAGCATTATCATACCCGTTGCCTCTTCAGCGCTATCTGACGACGACGAAATGCGGCACAAAACAGATCACGAATAGCACTTTCCCATCATCCATCAGTTCTTCTTCTGCTACCACCTGAGAGAAGACGACGATGAACCATTTTGCCTACTTAACCAAGGTCCAAGGACGCTCGCTCCCGGGCCAACTTGACGACTCTCCGACTCTTTCTTGGCTGGCGGCAACCTTTTCCTCTCAGGGACCTTTGCACTCTCGCAACCCGCTAGCATGGTCCATTCAGCACTTACTCCCGTCGTCGCCGGCTTGGTATGTCCCTACACATCCTCTCCCAATTAACCACAAATTGAACATGGTCCACTTTGTTTTTGTCAGGCTGCTCACGCCTGGTGTCACTGGCGCGAGCCGTCGACGATGACCGAGCTACTCTTGCTCCTCATCGGCGCCCCCGTTGGCCTGAGCCTACACGCAGGGTATGATACGGACGACGCAGACACAGGCCTATGGGTGGCCTGCCTGCGCGCTGCGTTCGTGTACTTCTCCTCTCTCACGACCTCCGTCGTCGCCTATCGGGTGTCTCCCCTCCACCCACTTTCCCGGTACCCCGGCCCACTCATCGCGAGAGTCACTCGACTCTGGGCGTTCTACAAAGCACTGGGTGGAAAGCAGCACGAATACTACTACGAGCTCCATAAGAAGTATGGGGACGTCGTGCGTACAGGTGGGGGTTGTTTTTACTGGCTTGCGACTTGCACCCGTAGCTGAAGCAGACATAATCACACAGGGCCAAACCATTTGTCGATTCGCGACGCGAGGGCGATTCCGGTCGTCTTGGGTTCGGGATCGACCGCCGAGGGTCGTTGGATCAAAGGACCCCGTATGTGCCGTTTCGCCGCTATATACATCGCTTTTTGCTTCTCTGTTACACACGAGACTCAACAGCCGACAATACAGGCTATGTCGTCACGAACCTGCGCGGGTCAACCGGAAGCTTGCTCAATATGAGGTCTGCAGCCACACACTCGGCTAGGCGCCGCATTTGGGCTCGGGCCTTCACACCGACCGCGCTGAAGGGCTATGAGCCAAAGATATACCACCGCGCGAGCCAGCTCGTTGGCGCGCTTCGATCGCGCGAAGGGCAGGTGGTCGACCTTGCAGCTTGGCTCAGTTACTTTAGGTACGTCCTGTCCGCAGCCAAAGGACTAAACAAGAAATGACGGTTCGTTATTGCATATAGCATGGACTTTATGGGTGATCTATCGTAAGACTTACGCATCTTAAGCTTCCCGTAATGTTTCTCATTCATACCGCCAGGTTTGGAGGAGAGTTCCGCTTCTTGGAAGAGGGCTACGACTATCTTGATCTTCAAAACACTCTTCAAAAGGGTTTAAAGTAGGTATCGATGGTGTTGTACTGGGACTCGTGATGATCGATGATTTGACCATAGCATAGGATGCAGGAAGCTTTTGGATCCATACCGTGGGTTCGTCCCATATTTTCGGCTCTTCCAAAACCGTCTGCCATCAAGAACATGTACGGCACAGGCCTACGCTACATCAAAAATCGACAAAATGAGGGTTCATCTACTAAGGACATCTTTTACCATTTGGTTAGGACATCGTTCAGCTCTATTTGGCACACTTACTGATGTTTGCGAAAGCTCGATGAAAGTGGAAGTGGTGAACAAGAGCAGCTATCATTGATGACCCTAACTCAGGAGGCATGTCTAGTGCTTGTTGCAGGTCCGTCCATTACTGCCTTGACAACATTTTCCTCTGATAAAGTCATCTTTCTAGGCTCAGACACGACAGCTTCTGCGCTTTCCAATGCATTCTACTACCTTGTGTCCAACCCAGATATCTACCAGCGGCTACGAAAAGAAGTCGATGGCGTGATACCAGCTGACGTAGAGGTTCCTAATGTCGCGATGATCACGAACATGCCCCTTCTCCAAGCAGTCATGTACGTATCCATCCATGCCCAGAAGTCCAGGTGACATGTTGACCCAAACGGATATTCGCAGACAGGAGGTGCTTCGCTTGCAGCCCGGCGTTCCCAGTGGTGGACAGCGAATGGCTCCTTCGCCGCGGGACGTAGTGCTTTTTGACGACGTGTAAGCTTGGGGTGTCCATTGTTTTTAACGTACCATTCACACTGGCTGTAGAGTCGTACCGGCACACACTACTGTACAAGTCCCTCCGTGGAGCAGTAAGCAAAAGAATCACTCTTTCTTCAGCTCGAAGTACCTTACCTGACGCCACCTTCAGTTCAGCGTGACCCTCGCTACTTCTCACCGAACCCTGAGACTTTTTACCCCGACCGTTGGCTTTCGAGCCAGGATGAAGACAACAAGGGCGAATGCCATCATAATATAGATGCATGGATTCCATTCAGCTATGGTAAGCGAATGATGATTCCCACTCGATCAATCTATGCTTATCCACATCACTCTTAGGTCCTACGAATTGCGTTGGAAAGCAGCTTGGTTAGTTTTCGTTCCTTTTGGTCTTAGATACACAACTTACCCCAATTCCAGCAATGATGGAGCTGAAAGTTGTCATCTCAACGCTTGTGCGCTTGTTCGACTTTGACTTTGCTTCAGGATGGGACACCGAGGAATGGGACAAGAACTTGACAGATCAGTTCGTGCTCGTCAAAGGAGCTTTGCCGATGAAAGTTAGTCGCAGGGTTACTACTTGAATTGGTGAGATAGCATTGTTTGATGTGCTACGTGCATATGTTACGTTAAAATGCTGTCCCAACACATAGTGTTGGGTCCCCAAGACCGCCACCGGCTCTTATAGTTCTTTCAAATACTCAATCTTATTTTCATTACTGCTCTGGTCGCAACAATTCAGTACCGTTCATGCTGTTCGACTCACTTGATTGAATTTCATGATAATTAGGTTGAGGTTTGAGTCCATTCTTAACTTTGAAGTAGTGTTGAAATATGTAGCAAGAAGCCGACGTGGGCATATATAACGCGCAAAAAAGTAAGTTTTTGGTCCGGAGCTCTCCTCCCACTTAACCAAGGTACTGTTTAGTGCCAGATATAGATTTTGATCTTAGATTCAGGCTGATGTGGACTGAATCAGCCTGATCGCAATCTATCTCTGGTACTTTTATGTACCTGACTAACGATGTATGGGAAACAAATTGATGACCTCAGCGCTTTTCTAAAAGGGAAAGACCCCAAGGCGTCCATTTGCACGTATCTGGTTACGGAGTCCGGGCTATACCCCTGAGCGAGGAAGCGCGGAAGTAGTGAGATTCTGATATCCACGCGGCGCACTGATCAAAAACGTGGGAGAGGAGAGAGGGGAGTTCGACTTTTGAGCACACTGAAGCGGTGGGCATGAGATAACGTACCTGACCATCAAGCATGCGTCTTTCTTCAATTGTCGCTATCTAAACCAAGAAATCAGCAAATTTTCCTGCCGATACTTAACCAAGGAGGCTCGCTCCTAGGCAGACTTGGCTATCCCCTCACTCCTCTCGTGCTTCTCTAATATGGACCGTTCAGCACTTATAAGTACACCGGTCATCGCCGGCTTGGTGTGCCCCCCAACATATCTGCGCCCGGTTAACCGCGAACTGAATATGCTTCACTTCGTTTATGTTAGGCTGCCCATGCCTGGTGCCACTGGCGAGAGCCGTCGACGATGACCGAGATGCTCCTGCTCCTCGTCGGTGTCCCCGTCGGCTTGAGTCTTCACGCCGGGTACAGCGCGGCCGACGCCGACACGAACCTGTGGGTGGCCTGTCTGCGCGCTGCCCTCATCTACTTCCTCTCTCTCACGATCTCCATCATCGTCTACCGCCTCTCTCCTTTCCACCCGCTATCTCGCTATCCTGGTCCGCTTGCTGCGAGAGTCACGCGTTTCTGGGCGTTCTACAAAGTCCTAGAGGCTAAGCAGCACGAGTACTACTACGAACTCCACAAGAGATATGGGGACATCGTGCGGATAGGTGCGTCCTGCTTTGACTGAAACACAGCCTTTATGTTTAACTTGAGCGACTACGTAGGGCCAAACCACCTGTCAGTCCGCGATGCTCGAGCGATTCCAGTTGTCCTGGGTTCGGGATCGGCCGCCGAGAGTCGCTGGGTAAGGGGGCCCCGTATGTGACTTTTTTATCGCTACGTGCACCCCCTCCCCTAGTTGTTACCTGTTACATATGAGACTAAATCATGAATAATATAGGCTATCTCGTCACGAATCTCCCCGATTCGGCCGGAAGCTTGATCAACATAACATCCATACCCGCCCACTCGGCTAGACGTCGCATCTGGGCCCGTGCCTTCACACCGGCCGCGCTGAAGGACTACGAGCCGAAGATACACAACCGTGCGTGTGAACTTGTTAACGCGATCAGGTCGCGTGAGGAACAGGTGGTAGACCTCGCGATTTGGCTCAACTATTTTAGGTACGTTACGTGCGCTATCAAATCATGAAACAAACAACTATGGCTAATTAATCATTACGTTTAGCATCGACTTTATGGGGGACTTGGCGTAAGGCTTCGCGCGTGGCACGGCTTCCGCAATATTTTCTCACTCATATGATTAGGTTTGGTGGAGAGTTTCACTTCCTAGAGGAGGGTTATGACTACCTTAATCTTCAAAACACTCTTCAGAATGGAGTACAGTACGTGCCGCTAACTTTGTTTGGGGTGTATAGGTGGGCTGACCCCACAGTATAGCATGAATGAAGCGTTTGGAACCATACCGTGGGTTCGACCCATATTCTCAGCTCTTCCGCGACCAACTGCCATCAAGGAGATGTATGGCACAAGTATGCGCTACATAATAAACCGCCAAAAGGGGGGTTCTTCTACCAAAGATATCTTCTACCACTTGGTGAGTGTGGCATTCATCCATACGCACCGCACTTATTGACATTTTTGGAAGCTCGACGAAAGCGGAAGTGGCGAACAAGAGCGGTTATCTTTGATGACCCTAACGGAGGAGGCATGTCTGGCTCTCGTTGCGGGTCCGTCGGTCACTCGTACATTTACGGTACTAATTTCTGACAAACAAACACACCTCCAGGCTCAGATACGACCGCTGCCGCACTTTCAAATACATTCTACTACCTCGTGTCCAGTCCGGATATCTACAAGCGGCTACGGAAAGAAGTCGACGACGCGATACCAGCCAACGTAGAGATCCCTGACGCCGCAATGGTCGCAAGCATACCTCTCCTCCAAGCAGTCATGTACGTATCCATTCATGCCTTGAATATACAGATCACCTGTTGACCCAAGCTGTTCTTTGCAGACAGGAGGTATTGCGCCTGCAACCAGGAGTTCCCAGTGGTGGACAGCGTATGCCTCCTTCGCCGCAAGATGTGGCGCTTTTTGACGACGTGTAAGCTTGACTCGAGGTGCCGATTATTTTCAACACATCATTTACTTTGGCTGCAGAGTCGTACCGGCACACACCACTGTACAGATCCCCCCGTGGAGTCGTGAGCAAAAAAAAAAAAAAAAAACCCTGATCGTAGCATTTTAGCTGACAATGGCTGCAGTGCACCGCGACCCACGCTACTTCTCTCCGAACCCCGAATCGTTTTACCCCGACCGTTGGCTCAAACATCAAGGGGAGGAAGACAATGGAGAAATTCACCACAATCCGGATGCCTGGATACCCTTCAGCCATGGTAGGAAAAATACGTCTTTTACTCGGTGCAATGACTCTATGTTTACCCTCTTGACTCTTAGGACCTGCCAACTGCATTGGGAAGCAGCTAGGTCAGTTCTCGCTAGCTCTGACTTTCGATACTCGACTAACATT
>JAZHGK010005592.1:0-44718 GCA_037855215.1 Waitea zeae
TTTTACTAACCTACCCTCTCTCAGCTCAACGTCTTGGTCGATCAGAAAGGCAAGCCGCAGCTTGCCGACTTTGGCCTGTCTGGAGTGGCCGACGATTTGTGTCCAGCTACAAATGAGGCAAAATCAGCCCAATGGTGTGCGCCCGAGTTGTGCTGGCCAGAGCAATTCGGCTTTCCTTCTTTCAAGCGAACGCGCGAGAGTGACGTATACGCTTTTGCCGGTTTGTTCCTGGAGGTGAGTGCGGGCATCTAGACCGGATGGATGAATAACAGTTGCTGATCGAGGTTGGCTGTCAGATCTTTACTGGGCAACCACCGTTTTACGATACAAAAAGTGGGAATGCAGTAGAAAGGGATATCATAAAAGGGATTAAACCTGCGACTTGGCCAGTCAAATCAGTGGTGCCGATCCCACGTTCAGCATGGGACATTATCGACAAATGCTGGTCTTCTGCGGCTGCCGAGCGCCCAACTATCAAAGAGGTGTTAACAGTACTGCAAGACCCGCGAACCCGAAACAGTCAAGAATGGTAGCCAAGCTCAGCAGTTGGGAGCATGCGCCCAAACAACAGTAACTGGCTCCATGTTACTTCGTTATTACACTGAAACAGTATTATTGAAGCATTCTTTCTTGTTATTCTTTTTGCTGCAGTCGGCATACTGGAGCATGTAACCTCGTCGCGCTACATCCCCTCATGCACCTGATGGCATTATGAACTCCAACAGAACTGCACTATTTACTATACAACTTCTTGCATTTTTTTTCACCTTATCGTACATATGTACAGCTTCGGCTATGGTATTTAATTGTACAGATTTTTGGCTGCGTGAATCAACTAAGTACGGTAAGTATGGCTCGAGAGAACGACCGTTCTGTCGCAAAGCCATTATCTCATTGGAGGGGCCAGGTGATACTTATTTGCTCATCGCTCCCGAAGTTCAGCTCAATGAAAAATGTATATTGAAGGAAAGGCGAATAGGTAGTCGTACATTTGGTACATAATACAACAAAACACAGAGTGATGCGAAGAAGCGAAAAATGTACATAGAAGAGTGAATAAGAATAAGGAGAGTGAGTACATGGATTAAACTTGTACAATGCAAAGAATGAGGGACGTTCATACTACCCGGTCGCTGCCGGAATGGGACACGTTACCAGACGTGCTGCTCGCATAGGTGTAACTCCGCCGGGCGACGAACTGAGAAAAAGGGCTCGAGGTCAGCAACCAAGGCATGGTTTTTCAACAAGAACCAACACTTACTGCACTGATGGGCCGCGAGTAGTCAATGTAGTCCGCAAAGCTCGCCTCGCTAACCATCGCGCCCGGCAGCATCGTCAGCCGCGGATCCAGCAGGCCCTCTGTCGGCGGGATGGTGTTGATAGTGCCCGCGGGCGAGGGCAGCGGCGGGAGCGTCAGCCCGGGCGTCACACCCCCCGGCCAGCTCGTAGGCGGGAACGCCGGCGACGACCCGCTAGCAGCCGGTTGGAACATTGACAGCCGCGGCCGGCCGTCCTTATCGATCATCCGCCCAAACACGGGGGAGGACGTCGGCCGGCGCGGGGCCGAGTCGTACACGGAGGGCAGGCGCGGGATGAGCGCGCCGCCGTACCCCTGCGCGTACGGGTCGGGCGGGTCACCCCGCCTCCACTGCGCCGCGCCCCCGCGCAGGCGGTCCACTAACGACTTGCGCTTGTCCTTGTTCCGCGCAGCGGCGGGGACGGTTGTGGCGGAGGTCGTGGCCCTCGAGACCGGCAGGCTGAAGGTGGCGCGCGCGCCGTGGGACGAGTGCGAGCTCACCGGCGGAAGGACGTAGATGAGTGGCGTGTCCGACCCGTGCGAGTCGTCCGACGCGCTCGCGGTGTGGTGCGTCCCGTCCTCGAGCGTGCTCGTGCTGCCCATATAGGTGGGCACGGCTGCGACCGCCCCCGTCGATCTGGTTGCGCCCGCGCCCGAGTAGACGTTCGGGTGTCCCGCGGTGGGGAGCTCGGACATGGAGGGCGAGGGCACGAGGCGCTCGACGACCTCGAATGAGCCCGCGCGCCCGCGCGGGTCGAAGGAGATCGCGCGCGTGGGCAGAGGAGGCGGCTGGGAGGAGTGCTTTTGTGCGTGTTGGCGGCGTCGGATGAAGAAGACGACGAAGAAGAAGATGCCGATGAGGCAGAGGGCGCCGAGGAGGGAGCCGATGATGGTGGCGCGTCGGACGGGGGCGCTCCTATGCGAAACGGTGAGCGAAAGGGTGGGAGAAGGAACGACATGAGAACGTACAGAGTCCTACCAGGATCGACAGGTGCGAGCGTGCCGGATGGACTCCCGGAAGAAGAAGAAGAATGCGAAGAGAAGGACGGTAATGGTAATGACGCTGTTGGCTTGGAGGGGAAAGATGCTGTAGGCGAAGCGGTGCTGAAGCAGGACGTTGACGTCCAGTCTGTAGTAGAATAGATAGACATAGGCCATGTACATGTGGGTGTGTCAGAAGGAACGTTGATGACTGTAGGATAACTTGAAGTTGCAGACGAAGAAGACGAAGAGAACGACGAGATGCTGTACGAAGACCAAGTGGGCGTGCTGTGCGATGATGAGGGTATATTCGATGACCAATGAGAATGAGGGTATGAGTATGAGGAGGCCGTCGCGGACGACCATGAAGGCGATGGGGCGTAAGTAGACTCTGAGATGGCGGTGTCGCTGTTCCATGAAGTGGGCGGTGTCCAGCTCCAGGTGGGAGAAGGGGAGATGGTGGGAAGAGCTGACCCCCACCACTCACTCGAAGTAGGAGGATCCGAGGGCGTAGGCTCAGTGTAGCTCCAAGTGGGAGAGGGAGAAGGGGTCCAGTTCCATGTGTCCGTGGGCGAGTCGCTCATCTCAGTCGACGCAGACGAGGTCGGCGGATACGGGATGGTCTCGATGGTCGAAGGCGGGGTAGGCGCCGTCGAATAGGCGCTCGTCCACTCGCTCTCCGTTTCCGTGTCAGTAGGAGGAGGAGGAGGGTCACCACCTTCCGCGTCGGAGCTCGCAGGGGCGTCGGTCGGCGAAGGGAGCGGAGGCGTCGGCAGAGATACGGCGAGCGAGATTCCGACGGAGATCGGAAGGCCGTCGTCGAAGAGGCCGCGAGTGGCGAGCACCGGCGACTGAATCGGTGGCATCGTCTCTTCCAAGCTGGGCCGTTCGAGCTCAAAAGTCCGAGTGAAGTGTCTGTGGGTGAGCCCGGCTAGGACGCCCGCGCGTGGCGGCGTTTTCAGGGCGTCAGAGTCAGTGAGCGTGGGAAATGCCCTCACTGGCGATGCGATTGAAGAGGCGATCAATAGAGCGCATATGAAACCGACACGCGGCGCGTGACGAATGAATGTCCCTCGAACTCTCCTGTTTGTACGGCAACAGCGGAAAGCGGCAGGCTGCTGGTCGAGGCGTAGCAGCAGGTGCAAAGGAGAGGCTGGGGGCGGCATCGAAAAAAAAAAAAGAAAAAAAAAAGCTAGTTCCAATGGGCCTTGCGCGAGGAGAGCAGGTATCGAGCCGTCGCGCTTGGGCTATTTAATCGGGACTGGGGGATCCTTGGCCACCTCGCAAAAACGTGGATCTGTGCCTCGGTTGTCAGTGCCACCCGTCATCGACATGGGTATGCGGGTGGGCCGGGGCTGAGGTTGGCCGTAGGCTGGACGCACCGAAAGTGGGCCGAAAGGAGGTATCGATGGGACCACGTTGTATGGGCGTGAAGAGCGATGGTTACGGTCGATACAGCAGGGCTTTGAGCAGCGCAGTGATACGGTTGTCGTCTGCTGCACGCTGGAAGCATGAGACCGCGTGTGGCCAGGTCAACTTTTTTTTCTGGGAGGGGAGGAAACGGAGGGAGGGGGAGGCTGGGGCAGGAGACTGCGAGAGTATTTGAGGCGTTCGCCGCGGCTGGACACGTCCAAGTGGCGGTTTTTCCAATTGCGTGCGGCGCAGAGGCGAATGGCGCGCGAAAGCATCGGATCGGGTTCGGAATGGGTGAAGTTGAGGGAGAATGAACGAAATTGAGAAGGCGGGACGATGACGAGGACAAGCAAAAGGGCGAGCCGATGTCAACGAGAACGAACCCCAGAAGATGCGCGTTCCCGCCGACGCTCGTCTCCCAGCCTACACACCCGTCCAGCCGGAATCGTTCTTCCCTTGCCCTCTCATCAAGCCTTCTCCACAA
Source organism: Waitea zeae (assembly GCA_037855215.1). NCBI lineage: Eukaryota > Fungi > Basidiomycota > Agaricomycetes > Corticiales > Corticiaceae > Waitea > Waitea zeae. The sequence continues at coordinate 4,176 of JAZHGK010005592.1, forward strand.
CACCTTTCAACCTCTCGTAAACCTCTGAATTTTGTTGATTTTTTTCTCTCTCTCCCAAAAACTTAGCTTGTTGAGAGAACTGGTCGGAGTTGGAACGAATTTAGCCTCGGGGCTCGCCAGGGTCGTCTTCCGAGAAACAACAATAATAAAAAGAACCGAGGGTTGCGCTTGTTCAGCTTCGGCTCGTCTGACCCCGTTGCAAACCTTGCTCCACTTGACATCAGTCCATACGCAACTTACGAAGCAAAAATCATATGGCTCTACAGCTTCACGAAGCTCGGGTGGCAAAATGAATTATGGGTTCACAACCGCGGTTAAAATGGTCATCTGCCAACATCTTTCGCGTACACAATGTCTGCATGACGGAATGGAAATGTGACGCGTGGTGATTAAGATGCGCTGGATTGGGGGACTAGCACTCCACTTGGATCAACAAACGACAACAGCAAATGCCTGGTCTCATGCTTTAAAGTAGCTGCCAATGTGGCGCAGATCATCCACCAGGGCAGGCGGGTTGTCCAACCCGGGGAAGTGCCCTCCAAACTCATGCTCTGCACATAGTCCCCCCCCCCCAAGATCGACTTTGTCAGCCACGTCTCAGTACAATGAACGTCAAGCACCACCACTCACCGTGGTAGAACACCAGGTTCCCCACCTTCGCCACCCATTCTCTCGGCCAGTACCCCGGATTGTACTTGAATGCGCTGAACCCCATCGGCGCGTCCGTGGCGATCTTCACGCCCTCGTACGACAGGAACGAGTTCTGCGAGTAGATCCACACCGAGGAGAGGAAGGTGCGCGTGTAGACGTAGAGGAGCGTCGCGGTCAGCACGCTCGTGCTGGTGAGCGTGGACGGCGCCGTGCCCGCGGACGGGTCGGACCAGTCGTGGAACGCCTGAGCGATCCACGCGAGCTGGCCGATGGGGTTGTCCAACAGCGCCAGCCCGATAGTGTTCGGCTGAGAGGGTTCATAAGAGATTGCGATCGGCGTCAGTTTCCTCTCCTCTGGAGTCTGTGGAAGTGTTCGGAAGCACCTTGAACGTCTGCTCGAGCAGGTAGGCGTTCCCTCTCGAGCTCCATTCCTCAGTGATCTTGATGGCCTGCTGACCGAAGGCATCGAGGGTGACGTTCGCGGCCGCGACCTCTGCCTCGGTGGGTGGGACGAAGGGGATGAAAACAAAGTGCGCCGCACGGACGTTCTGTGTGTAGGTCTGGTAGGCGTGCCACGCAGGTGCAGAGCCCTAAAACAACAAAAGTGACACCGATTGACTGTGAGCTATCTGCCGTTCTCATAGAAAGTATTGAAGAAGGGGAAGTTGCGCACCCAGTCGCTGCCGAAGACGATGTACTGCTTGTACCCGAGTACTTCGGTCATCAGGGTGTTGAACACGCGTGCGGTATCTTGGACTGTCCAATTCACTGGTGGCGCGGAGGAGAAGGTGAAGCCAGGAAGTGAGGGGATGACAACGTGGAAGGATGCTGGGGCGTCCAAATATCTGTGGTCAGTTCGTAGCTCTACATTCGTTCAACTCATTGGCACATACTGTTTTCTTGAGCAGAGACCAGGTCTCGTACGGTTGGCAGGTATTCGTGGAATGAACCTAGTGGGGTCAATATCAGCATTCGGTACTTTCGAACTTTCTTCGCATGCGAAGACTCACCAGGCCACCCGTGAAGCATGAGAAGGGGAATTGCCTTGGAAGAGTTGGACTTCTCATGGACGTAATGTACGTCGAGTTTCTCGACTTCGACGGTGTATTGCTTAAAGCTACGAGGATATCAGACTCAACACGTGCGATGGTTCAAGTATGACACGCGCCACACGAACCTGTTCAACCACGCCTGTTCCTTTGTCCAATTGTAACCACCCAGCCATTCGTTCTTCAACTGCTCCAAATAATTCAGAGGGATGCCGTAGTCCCACCCTGCACCTTGAAACTCATTCGAGCCAGGCAGACGTGTGAGCTGTCCCAACTGCTTGGCATGGGCTACCTCTGATGCCGGTATGGAGACTTTGAAGGGCTTGACCGTCCAAGCAAACGCAGTACTCGAGGAGAGAGCGGCGAGGCCCGCGAGGCAAAGGGAGAGACGTTTGAGGCTCGACATTTGACGAAACAGATTCAAGGCCTTGCGTTGATGGTTCAAAAAAAGTCGGTCCGTTGGTGTTGTATTTATACCCGCAGACAGCTTTTCGACAGCCGGTTCATCGGCGGAAGATAGTGGACTTACTAACACGTCTTTTGGTCATCTTCAGCGCATTTCGTCTTGATGTCGCGTATATGTTAGTCATATTCGTTCTGATTGGACAATGACATACAGCGTCTAAGCTCAGCACAATGCTGTCATCTTAAATGCTTGATAAGCGCTTCAGAAACTGCTCAGAAGTTGAATCATCCGAGTTCTGACTAAGAATGATGCCATTGACGAGTTCAAATCTCTCGCACATCTAGAACTGAAGGGGACTGAAAATTCGAATGTGGGGTTAAACACAGGTCAGTGTCTTGAAATTCGCGTTCAGCATAAAACATAGGAGTATGTTTGTCTATGGTTTAGAGCGCACAGAATACAGCAAGATAACCCCGACTCAGAAGCGGCCCCTTTGTTTCAGCTTGTCGTGGGTCGGGTGAGAGGTGGAAATTAGGAACGCATGTTGCTGCGGGATCTTCGGTGATTCGTCTAGGGCTTCTCGAGAAGCAAAGTGGAATGCACCTGGGCTCGTTGTTTCTACCTCTAGACGTGTGCATCGAGTCTTAAAGCATCAGTAAATATGAGTTATCATGTACAGTTCGATGTCAGTTCATCTTTGTCGGGGAAAAATCGGAATGTATAAAAATTAGACGATTAGTTACAAGTATCTAATGCATCACAGTGTAAAAGTATGAGCGATCATTCGGTACAAATCACTTCACAACAACAGGAATGATAGCTGTATTCATTCGTTGAAACGGCTTCCAATAAGACGCAAATCATCCACTAGGGCAGATGGGTTTTCTAATCCAGGAAAATGCCCTCCAGACTCATGCTCTGTTACAGAAAAGAAACTGGTCAGCTATTTTCTCGTTTCAATTAACACAATATTTACACACCATGGTAGAACACCAGATTCCCAACCTTGGCCACCCACTCATGTGGCCAATAGGCGGGGTTGTACTTGAACGCACTGAATCCCATTGGCGCGTCTGTTGTCACCTTCACATTGTCAATGAACGGGAAACTATTCTGCGAATAGATCCACGTAGAAGAGAGGAATGAGCGCGTGTAGACGTAAAGCAAGATGGCGGTGATGGTAGTTGTAGTGTTGAGCGTGGAGGGAGGTGCACCCGCAGCGGGATCAGCAAAGTCGTGAATGATCTGCCCAATCCACGAGAACTGGCCAACAGGGTTATCAAGTAGCGCGAGACCAATGGTATTAGGCTAAAAGAAGGACAGCATCAGTGTTGATGTCGTTGAAATTGACGGGTGAAAAAAGAGAAACCTTGAACGTCTGCTCAAGCAAGTAAGCATTCCCTTTTGCTGTCCATTCTTCACTGAGCTTAATCGCCTCTTGACCGAACGGATCGAGTGTTACGTTCGCAGTTGTTATCTCCGCCTTTGCCACCAGCTGGAAGGGAATGAACGCAAAATGTGCCGCCCGAACGTTTTCTGTGTATGTTTGGTACGCGTGCCAAGCGGGCGCAGAGCCCTGGAAGGTGATGTCAAGTTAGGAGTTATGGGTTGAAAGATTCGGCATATGGAAACTCACCCAGTCACTACCAAAGACCAGGTATTGCTTGTATCCGAGTACTTCGGTCATAAGCATATTGAAGATACGCGCAGTATCTTTTATCGTCCAGTTCACGGGCGGAGCAGAAGAAAAGGTGAAGCCAGGTAGTGATGGGATGACAACATTGAAGGAGACTAAGAGCGTTCCGCTTTTCTTCAGCACATATTTTTAGTATTGACCTGGATGTATACGTACTGTTGTCTTGGGTGGAAACTAGATCACGAACCGTAGGCAGGTATTCATGAAAAGAACCTACGGCACATTGGGATTGTAAGCTGATGTAAGTGCATCTACGAGCAAAATATCTTACCTGGCCAACCGTGTAGCATCAGAAGAGGTATTGCTTCGGAAGAGGCGGACGCCTCATGGACATAGTGCACCCTGAGATCCTCGATCTCTACAGTGTACTGCTTAAAACTATGAGGATTATTAGAGCCAGTGAAAGGAGCAAAAGTATTGCGCACAAACCTGTTCAGCCACTCTTGTTCCTTTGTCCAATTATAGTCGCCCAGCCAATAATCTTTCAGCTGGTTCAGGTGGCTAAGCGGCGTTCCATAGTCCCATCCTGCGCCTTGAAATTCGTTGGAGCCTGGTAAGCGTGTAAGCTGCCCCAGCTGCTTGGCGTGCGCTATTTCAAATTCTGGTATGTCGATCTTGAAGGGTTCGACTCTCCACGCGGCCACGGATGAGAGCGTAGTGAAAGCCGCGAGCGAGAAGGTAAGAGACTTTAGAGCAGACATGGTCGAAACGCTGAAAAGACGGTTTGCTTGCTTTCCTAGAAGAACGTCGTACGTGGTAGCTATATACTGAGCGGAGCCGTAGTTTCTTTCCCGTCGGGCGGCATATCGGTCCGCTACGTTGAGTGAATACCACGAGCCATTTTCAACCAGTGCATCTTCTAAGACCTGGTGGCGCATGCTTATTGTGGCTGCTCCGATTGTACAGCGTCGGTGCGTGGTGCCTCGATCAGCGCAGCGCTGCCGCCGATGGAAATGGTTTGCGACTCGCGAAGGGGCGCCAGCAATGCAGTCAGCACTGACCGATGTGCTACGAAGTGCCTATCTTCGCATAGAATAGAAGTGACACATTGGCAGCTAACAACGTTCGACGGGCGACCTTTTTTTTTTGTGCGTGTGTGTATGTGTGTGTGTGAGAGAGAGAGAGCACATAAACAAATCCACCTCCTCGGAGATGGGGAGGAAAGATGCGAGGTTGATTACTCAAGCGAAGGCGTTATTTCGAGTATCGAACTCCAGTCAAAGGCAAATCTGACATACGCGCTCGAATTAAAATTGCGAGGCAGGGAAAGTAGCCGGAAGCCGAATTGAAAACGGCCATGCAGATGTTCTGCCAGCGTCGTCAGTCTGTGTCTGTCATAGGTGTTGGTCAGAGTTGGGGAGATTAGACGTCATTGCTGCCACACGGGGCCAAGAAATTGGACCGTGGTCCACATATGTCTCTCTCACTGCCACTTACGCTTACTTTCCTCGAGTCTTCGGGCGGTCTCGGCGAAAGCACTCGAACTCGTCTGGCAATGTGCGTTACGAGCGTATTCGTTTCTAAGCCACGTGAGCCTACAGCTGGAGTAGACAGGCCGTACTTAACAAATCTGCCCGCATGACCTCGAAGGCAAACCGCCGACGAACGCACGAGTTCACGCTCGAACACCACAACTTCAAACGACACGTGCGTGGAGACTCAGACTGAGTGGACGTGATTCTTTCCCCCTTGTCGCTGTCAGTCTTGTGAACGGTTCGATGGCGAAGACAGAGTTGGATTGGTGTGAGACGATCAGAAAGCAGGAGGCCAAGGAACCTGATTTCCAAACCCTACATGGAGGAAGGCTCTCTGGCTCACCCAGAGCTGGAGTTTGGCTTTCCATAAGACGAATCTGCGTAAGGCCCTCGCCAGGCCCGCGCGGGATTAGATTGTTCGGGCGAGGAAGGTCTTCATTTACGCCCTCAGCGAGGAGAGTAGTGCTGTAGCCCCTACGGCCGGAACTGAGTAAAGTCCATAAACTCAACAATCGCAGGGGCGGCTGTATCAAGGGATGGGCGCCATACGTATGCCGTAGATGACGGACGATCCTAAGGGCCTTCACCTGCTGCGGCCGCGTACGTGCTTGCTATCACGGCACCGTATCGGCATCTCTGGTTGTCTATAAAAGGAGAGGCAATCACGGATCGACGCACGAGCGTCGAGCGTTGTCGGTCAAGTTCGAGGCTCCCACATCTTACGCTATGGCCACCCCGTCGACCCCGCAAGTCGAATATCGCCGCCTTGGGAAGAGCGGCCTCCGCGTTTCGGTCCCCATACTCGGCCTGATGGGCATCGGAAGCTCGAAATGGTCTCCTTGGGTCGTCGACGAGCCGGAGGTATGCGCGGCCTTCGAATGCCCTTCCTGATTTGACCTGCGCCTGACTGGAGGCCGTCGTCTCGTAAACTCAATAGGCACTCCAACTTCTGAAGGCCGCTTGGGAACGAGGTGTTACCACGTGGGACACGGCGAACATGTATTCGAACGGAGAATCCGAACGCATCATTGGCAAAGCCTTGAAGCAGGTGAGCGCGTCGTTTCTCGTACATGTCCGCGTATAGACATATTTTAGAAGTCTGACGGGAAAAAAAAAAAACTCTATTATTTATAGTTCAACATTCCTCGCCATCGCGTCACGATTCTCACCAAGTGCTACATGCTCACTCTAGACAAGCCGGAAGACGGCTTCTCGCCGCTCCTGATGATGAAGCCTCCCACGCGCGATAACGTGAACCAGTTCGGCCTCTCACGCGCCGCCATCTTCAATCAAGTCGAGGGGTCCCTCCAGCGACTCGACACGCCGTACATCGACCTCCTGCAGATCCACCGCGCCGATTTCGACAAAGTGCCCGCGGAGGAGACGATGAAGGCCCTCCACGACCTCGTCCAGAGCGGGAAGGTGCGCTACATCGGCGCATCGAGCATGCCCACTTGGCAGTTCGCGCACTACAACCACGTCGCTGAAAAGGTACGGAATCTCACGCAAGTACGCGACGCTTGACCACCTCGACCAGTCCCTTACCACCCACCCCCTATCCTAGAATGGCTGGACCACCTTCGTCTCCATGCAGAACAAATTCTCGCTCACCTACCGCGAGGAGGAGCGGGAGATGAACGCCTACTGCGCCTTCGCGGGCATCGGCACCATCCCGTATTCGCCCCTCAACGGCGGCCAGCTCGCCCGGCCGCCGGCCGACGAGCCGGCCACCGCGCGCGCCGAGCTGGGGCAGAAGCTCGCCGCGCTGTTCGGGAGGCCCCAGCCGTGGGAAGACGACATCGTGCGCCGGGTGGAGAAGGTCGCGAGCGACAAGGGGTGGAAGATGTCCCAAGTCGCCCTCGCGTACGCCAACGCGAAGACCACGGCGCCGATTGTGGGCGCCAACTCTGTAAGATTTCCGCGATGCGACGTTCCGTTCACAAGGTCTTGACATCTGCCCCGTCGTTTAGGCTGCCAGGCTGGAAGAGGCGATCATTCCCAACTACACTCTCACTGCAGAAGAAGTGAAATTCTTGGAGGAGCTGTATGTTTCATGTTCTCCAGTCTGCAAAGCTCTTCTGAACCATAACTTATGCAGGTACCGACCAAAAGCAGTGGAACTTGCGGGGTAACTATCAATTTATCCTCTTGAGGGTTCAGGTTTCGCGGCCGCCAAAGGATATTCATGAGAAAGATATTCCCTGAGTATCCGGCATACCAAAAATGGATTTTACTGAGAAGCCGTAATTCGTCACAAACTGTAGCGTGTACTTGTACCTTATAAGCATTCCGCCTTTCTGTCGTCACGCCGAATTTGATGGTATTATGGACAATGCTATTAGTTGCTAAGTGTGCAGGTGCAGGTAGTAGTTGTCCCAGAGCGAGGCTGAAGGACAGTTGGATGGGGTCTAAGAAACTATACACAGCGCCAGCTGTGTTGGCATGAAAGAGAGCAATAAGAAAATATGAAGGGAAATAATTTCGGCAGCAGACCCAGGAAAGCGTGTAAGTGAATGGCCATGTGGGACGTAACCATCTCTCGCATAAGCAGTGACATAGACGAGAAGTGGGTATACTATGAGCTGCCAAACTGTTGCCAGTTGTGCTCACGCGTTTGGGCATCAATGTCACTGGGTAAAAAAAAAGAGGTCAATATCACTTGATCAGGCGAGAAGCAATGGGGTGAGTACGTACGCCCAGCTCTTGAGCATCGTCTTCCGCAGGCTGTCCATGCCTGCCTCAGGGTGGTGGTAGTCGTGCTGCGCGTCCCGGACGATCTCGGCCGCGGTGCGGCGGTCTCCTGGCGCGAACGGCTGGTTCTGGACGGTGAAGATGAACTGGTCGGGGGTGGGCATCGCGTGCGCGGTGATCTGGGCGATCTCGCGTTGGATCTGCAGGCAGAAGCCGTCGAGGTCGAGGTCGTTCAGGTCGTAGTTGAAGGGGTTTTCGCTGTACGAGTGAAGATCGGGAGGTGAGTGAGAAGGCTTTACGAAAGGAGGGGAGAAAGACGTACATCTCTTGACCGATCTCGAGGAAACCGAGGAGCAGGAACGACGCAAAGGCTGTGGCGGGGATTGTGAGCCACTTGAACGACGAGAAGATCTCGAACGGCAAGAAGAAGAGGTACAGCCAGAGCGACATGCGGAGATGGGCCTGGTACGCGAACGGAAGCGGCTAAAAAGAGAGAAGTCAGTTAGCTCCCTCTGGAAAATAGAAAGATTCAATTAGACGAAAGAACTCACAGTGTTGCGGATGCGGGCCAGAGACATGGCACAGTCCTGCAAGCTCGTGACGTTGTTCATGATACCAGTGGCGAGCGCGGGGGTGAGGAGACCTTTCTTGAGCAACCATGCGAGATAGGACGACATGTAGAGCGTGATCTCGAGGGGGACGTTCGACTCCACGTGGGCGAGGTACTTCTTGTGTCCGAGCAGCGAGCGGTGGCGGCCTTCGTCATCGGGAGACGCGCCCCGGAGCTTCGAGATGAGCGGCTTGAAGACGCGGAGGAACGGCAGGAAGCTGTACACGGTCGTCTTGGGCGGGTTGCGCGCGGGACGGAGCGGACGCTCGGACTCGATCGAGGGAAGGACCTTCTCCGGGTCGAACGTCTTCGCGCGCTTGCTGCGGACGGTGCTCTTGGCGTTCTCGGTCGAGGCGCCGAAGTCGAGGGTCGAGGCGCGGGTGTCGGGAGAGACGGGGCGGCTGCGCTCGTGCGGCTTGAGGACGAACTCGGACGCGCGCCACATGGGAAGCATGTCCTCCTCACTGCCGGCCGTGCCGGGAGCGGGCAGATTCGCGTACTTTGGCAGGAACGAGATGAGCGGGTAGAGGTCCTCGTAGTAGACACCTGGCTCGCCACGGAGCATGTGCTAATTGGTGGGGGAAGGCACGTCAGCCTCAAGTTATGACACTGTCAGAAATGTGGACTCGCCTTCACAGCCACAGAGTAGGCGTGAACCAGACCGATAATAGTGCGTTTTTCCACAATGGACCTGACAACCATAGTGGGATCGACGGTGGCACCTGCTGCCAAGGGCTTGTTGTCGGCGTCACGTTCGTTAGGGATATGGTTCCAGAGCTGATTACGTAATGGCATGCGGTGAGCATGGCAATGGCAAAAATAGTGGTGACACAATACAACTGACCATGTGGGACAGGTTGCGGGACGTGAGACCGAGGGTGGACCAAAGACGGCGACCTTCACCAAACCTAAAGGGAATAAGACAACTGGTCGATGAAAAAAAATTGAAATGTACTCACCGCTCATACGCTGACGACGTTCGGAAAGAGATGACCAGACCGAGTACGGTACCGAGCACGGACAGAAGCGCACTCGAAATGGAGAGTGAGTGAGAGGTCTTCTGAGATACCAGGGTAACCACTAGGGTGGGCCGTTCAGTGAGATGTCATTTACAGCAACATGGCAGTTTACTCACTCGTCGCGATGAGGGTGAAGAATGTGACTTCAGGCCAGATATCTGCATAGACGCCACACAAGTGAGTGAGGGAGAACACAGGTAACAAAAGAACGACCTACCGTTGATGACGGTCGCCTTCAACTTTTTGGGTGACCAAGAACCGGTCCATTCCACGTTAGACATTATGGAAGTAAGCTACGGCTGGGGCGGGAGGGAGTTGTCGAAGGCTGAGAGCGACAGGGTATTAAAATGGGACAGAAAGACAGGCAACGCGGCAAGCGCGGGGGGGGGTGGTCGCTGGCAGGCGTGGACGAGGCTGCACTAGGAGCACTCTTTGTAAGGAATGGTCAAGCGCCGAAGGTTGTGCGCTTTTGAGAACGTGTGGGGGATGATGAAGGCAAGAGGAAGAGATGGAATGTGGAAGTGAAACGTAGGCGTGCGGTGTCTTGTGACCCCTCCGACCTCTTTCGGATTTAGCGTTCATTTCTTTTTTCGAACCCGATTCCGCGAAGCGCCTATTCATAAATCGAGAAGCCAGCCCTCCTTCACCAAATGCTGTGGAGGAGACGGCTACAATCACCCGCACAGGTGATGGATGAAATCATCTCGGCGACGCAGAGATCATCTTTCTGTCGTTCAGTGGCCGCGAGAAAGCACTACCTGCACCCCTATCGATAGTGTAGGCCAACGGATAGCAAGAGGAACTGTTTCTCTACATTTCTTCAAACAAGGAAAATATTTGTGGAACTTACGAGGACACATTGATCTTGGCAAAGAAGGTACTTCCAAGCCCTCCCTGCTGGGTTGTTCTAGACCGTCGTGGGTCTTCGGGTAGCCAAGGCCCGGCCGATTAACAGTCGCAAAAACCGCGTAAGTATCTCAAGCCATCTCCAGGGCCAATCTTGCATTGTGCAGAAGCAGATGTAGTCTTTCTGAGGGTGGCCGTGCTCGGAAGTAAAACAGAAGGAATACAAAAGCTCTGTGCACAGACGCCTTCTCTCTCTGGGCTCACACACACAACGACGACTCACCAGGAGGCTTTTTCTCCGAGTCGGATCTCAGTCTTACCATTCCTCCCGACTAACGCGCGTTAATGAAGCGCTCAAAGGAGGCGTGTCAGCGATCTCCGCGATCCCAGCGTGATCTAAAGCACGCATTGCTTAAGTGCACGTCCTGATATGGGGGATTATGTGGCAAAACCAATAAAGAGAGCCACCATGCATCCCAAACCTTGTTATCGTGCATCAGTGTTTTGACTTGAACCCACTGGCACAGGTTTACGGCCCACTGCTTGGGAGGCCAGAACACGTTATTGTGCGATTCTCAATGTACACAAATACAGGTATCGCTTGCTTGCAAGTCAATAATAATAAAAAGACACATTCCAACAATCATAGGGCGTATAGAAGCGCAATTGTTTGGTGGGCATGAGGCAAACCGATGACAGCGTCGTGTTCTATGTCAATCGATAGGCGCTGTTGCGTGAACATCAAAGGGGAGCCATAAAAACATGAGATTTACCCTCTTACCTATGGACCCGTGACGGGGTACTCATTTGAAGCAGGGCTTCATTCCGATTGCATCACACCAATCCTCCCAACGTTCCTGCTCGGACGGCACTGTTGCCGGTATATGGAGCCTAAAGGACGCTGGAAGCCTCTCAAAGCATGCCTTCACGACATTAGCTGAGGCGGCTGTCGGTACAACGACAGTTAACTCTTCGAGGTTTTCAAAAGCGGGAAGCAACAATGAGTTCGCAACGGCAGCCCATGAACGCCGCTTGTTGACGCTGCAATAATGCGCATACTCAATTCGTAACCTTGTGAGCGTGGGTGCTGAAAGTTGAGATAAAAGGAATGATGACGCTCCCAAGGATATTTTGGGTGAATTTGGTGTGATATGGGTTATCCACAGCGTTCGAAGATTTTTCATGTTTCTGAGTGGTCGAAGTTCTGTTTGAAAGGGGTCAAGTAGGTATTGATGTTACAGAGGGGACACGTTAGCAAACGATACAAGCATAGAGAGAGATATCTCACCGTCAGCGGTTTTTTTTCGGTGGCTGGCGATGCCGCCTAAGTGGAGATGCTCAAGATGTGACCCGAGCGTGTCAAGGCATTCGCAAAGCAATTCAACTAGGCGCTGCGGCTGAACATCCATTGTGATCTTCAACACCCGAAGGGACTGCTGACCCTCATGTGAAATTATTCCTCGTATAAGGTCAAGCGCATAACCACTGCAATCAGCTGAATCGAGCTCCAGGTACTCAAGAGGTGGAATGCTAATTGGGTTATTTGTACGAGTCCAATGTGTTGTGTTTGCATCGTGGAGAATCATCTTTAGCCGTTTGATGTTGGGTGGAAGCCGGGAGTATCGTATAAAGCATCCAAGTCTTGAAGCAGACTTGAAGTTCAAAGAGCAGTCAACTGCACTGGAGAAAAAATAAAGAGAAGGGGGCATTAGTATAAAAATTCCCTTGGTCGTGTTGATCCCAGCCGAGCGTATGTTTGGTAGATAAGCAGCTAGTTCACGCATCCAAGGCAGATTTCCACCTAAAACTTGAAAAATCTCCTCCTTAGTGAATGTCTGCGATATGGGACTAGCCCCTACAGCCGCAAAAGTGATTCCTTGAACGTACGACGCAAGAATTCGCGACGCAGCTACAGACTGGAAGAACGCGTCGGCTGAGCGCGTGGATTCGAGCAGTACGTGGGTGAAAAGCTTGCGCTGCGCAATAGACACCCATTTTGAGCAGACCAAGGCGCAGCAATGTAGTGAAGAACGGTCATCTGCTAACCCAGATATAATGTTAGACCAGACCTCCACGGGAAGGCCGGGAACTGCTGCCATTCTAGTGCAACTCGCTGTGTTTCCCTCAGAATCCGACACTATTTGACGGTTTTGTATATTCTGGAAAGTGAGAAAACGTGACAGGTATGTAGATGGTGTGGCTTGCGTTTCAACAGGCTACAGTTGAGAGCGGGGATGTTGGTTGGCCTGGGGCAGGTGGGTGCCCGTGACGTAGTCACAGAGGGCCAATTTACGTGACGAGGGTGAAAACGTGATGTATGGTGTGATGCGCGATCTGCTCGTTTCTGAGTGTCTCGCTCACACTCACCGCCTCTTTGCCTTGAAACTCGACTTGTTCTTAACCACTTAACCACGCCAATCTCTTAAACACATATGATTGGATAATATTAATATTTGGAATTCTTTCCCAACACTTGAAATTGAGATTTCCCAAAAATACATACAGGCCACTTGGCGTCCTTAGCTGACTTGAAATAAAAGGAGAGTAAATATCGAGTATTAATCATGGTGGGGCCCGACGTCCCCACACTTTTGTTTTGTTTTTCCGTCGAGTGCGGAGGGCTCGTTTAGCACCCTCCAACCCTGAGCGGATCGAGGCCAGGTCGGTGATGGCGCGAGTATAGTAAGCGGCCGGGTCCCCTCCTCGCTTGTGTATGCGGAACAAAGCGGAGGGCGGCCCGCCCCCTTTCCGTGATGTGTACGGCCTGTTGGAAACCCGATTAGTGACCAAGGGCGACGGAAATAGGAGCGAGGCAGGGGTTTCACTTTGGACTAAGATAAGAACACGTTTGGTTGAAAACCCGCGCACGAGCTGCGCTTTTTTTGTTTATTTTTTGGCATATTTAGATATTACAAACATGAATAAGGGGGCACGATGTACATCCAGCCGACCCATAGCAACGAGACCTTGCCAGTACATAGAGAGAGGAGCAGAGAAGCGAAAGCGGGTCCGAAAAAGGGAGGAAGATGAGGTAGCCAGAAGCTGGGTTCACCGCAAGGATGACACCGACTCAAGCGCCTCGTGAAGGGGATCTAAACGACAGAAGAATGTGGGAGGGAAAAAGACAGGAAAGAAGAGAAAAGTTCAAGGAGTGTGTTTTTTGTTTTTGCAAGATGATGTGTATAGCTGCAAGTGATACAAATGAGTGTGTGGATCAGGAAAGAGAGATATAGGGAGGAAAGCATGTATATGACAAGGGGGCTAGATGGAAGAGATGCGACGAGGTTGGAAAGTGGATGCATGGGGGGTGAATGATGTGTATAGCGATGTCGACAGAAAGGGATCTAAGAAAATGCGGTGGGAGATGAAGCGCAGGTTGGAAGGGTCCAGTGGCAACCGAAACACCAGAAAAAAAAAGAGAAGAGCAGAGAACAATAATGAAGATATAAACAAGTCGCAGATTCCGCGGCCGGTTCGAGTGGGAGGCGATCCGGAGCAGAAGCGGCAAATAAGCAAGGTATAAGTGATAAAGATAACAGAACGGTGGCCAGCAGGTTTCGGTTTTTTTAAGGGGGGGGGGAGAGGCTTGCACGAGTTGGGTGATATCGACGGACCTCCACATCGGAGGGCGACGGCAAGGGTAGTACAGAGGGAAGCACAAGGCAGGAGGATGCAGTTGGAGACGGACGATCGCCAAATAAGACCCAGAGTGAAAGACGGGGACAGGTATATACAAGTGACCGCACATTCGACCGCTTTACGGCAGGCGGATGTCGATCACGGACGAGGCCTTGCGCATTGTGCTCGCGGGCGAGCCGTCGCTGAGCGGGAGCGTGATCGCGTCGTACACCTGGAGCGCGGGGAGCTGCGGCACGGGCGGTACCATCTCGCCAAACTCGGACATCGGCACCTGCAGCAACGACTGATGGTGTTGCTGCGCTTTGCTCTTGGCCTGTTTCGAGTTGCCGTGGCGGTGCCCGGCGAGGGTGTCGAGTGCGGCGCGGAGACTGAAGCCCGTCAGGCTCTTCACGAACCGGCGCTTGCTCTTGGCCGGCGGCGGTGTCGTTGCCGCCGCAGCGGATTCTCCCTCCGGCTCTACTGCCGAGAGCGGGTCCAGCGCGAAGGGATCATCCGCGAGGAAGCTCGCGACGCTCGGCGGGCGCACAGTCGGCGCACCGCTCGCACGCCAGGGGAGGTGCAGGCTCTCGCCCATCGCGCTGCGCGCTGAGAGGCGGCGTGTGCGGAGGAAGCTCGGCCTCGGTGGTCCGCTGTGGGAGAGCGGCGAAGCGGGCGCGGAGGGTGAGACCTCGGGCACGGGCACGGGCATCGGCAACCTGGGCGGGACCATACCTCCCTTGGGCGCGGGCGCGGTGTTCGAGCGCGAACGCTTGCTCGGCTGAGTGCCGAAGTTCTCAGCGGACCCAGCAGGCGCGGTCGGAGGGCGGCGGAAGCGGAAGCCAGTCGAGGTGGAGCCTGAGGGTGCGGTCGGCGGGCGCGTGTACAAGCTCGTCGAGCCATTCCGCGAGGCAGACGTCGTCGTAGACACGTTGCGCGAGAGCGAGTGGCCTTCAGTCGAAGTGGACTTGGCCATTCCCGGAGCGATGGCACTCAGGAGGCTTACTCGGGACGAGATCGAGAAGCGTGAGCGGCCGCTGGTTGAGATGCCGGCGACGAAGGGAGCTCGGGGAGGCCCGCGGAGGGCGCGCTGCTCGTCGCGGCCGTCCTCGTCGTCCGAGTCGTCGAAGAAGGAGAAGGCTTGCGAGTGCGGCGAGTTGGTGAGCCCGGGCGTGGTCGTCGCGCTGGAGGCAGAAGGTGAGCGAGGGCGAGGGAGCGAAAGCAGGCTGGTGGCTTGCACTGGCGAGGCCGGGAGAGACGGGAAGGGCGTTGAGCTGGGGTGTGGCACCGTGCGCGCGAGTGGGGACTCGGGAGGGGACACCGTCGTCGACTTGGGGAAGGGATAGCTCGGTGTGGGCGTCGGTGTCTGCGTCCGTGCAGGCGGCGGGGCGATCGAGATCGGCGCGGGCCGCGCTCCTCGCCTGGAGAGTGTCGGAGACACAGGCACGGCCGTCGTCGGGCTCGGCGGGGCGGGCGGGGGAGACGAGCATGCCGGTGGCGTTGGGAGCGGCTTGTTCGTGTCGAGTGCGGAGGAGCGGATAGGGGTGCTCGGGACCGAGACGGGAATAAGCGGCATTACTCGGGCGACGGGACTGGACGGGGGCTCAGGCACCTCGATGGCCGGTTCCAAGGGCGTGCTGACGACGGAGGAGACGTCAGAGATGACGGCACCGGGAAGGGACATGAGCGTCTCTGCCTTCATGGTCGGGTCGAGCTCGGCGACGGGGATGTAGACGGCGCGTCGCCACTCTTGGGACACGGCGCGCGAGGGTGTGCGAGAGTGTGTGGGGGAACGCTGGGAGGGCTGGAGAAAAAAAATAAAGACAAAGAAAAAGTGGACGCGGGGTAGAAGAGGGTGATCAGTGATATATTGATTTAAACAGCGCATATATGCGCAATTCAATGGATGCTTACCACGGGTGATGCGCTAGAAGGGTTCGAAGTACATGACGCACGGTTTGAAGCGCGCTTGCGCGTGGCCTCTTGTTCGATCAAGAGCCGGCGGAGTTCCTTCTCTCGCGCAAAGTCCTGCGACGCGAGCGAGGCGTCCCCATGGAAGTCAGGGCAAGAAGTCATCGCGCGGTAAGCGTGCGCGCCAGAGTCAGAGTCGGAGCGAGGGGTATCGTCGTAGAAACCGAGGAGGGGGGAGTCGCGGAGGCCGGGGGCGTGTACGTGAGCCGAGTGTCCGTGATCAGAGTCGTCCGAGTCGGAGTCATAGACGGCAGGGAGAGTGTGGCCGGGGAGGCTGGAAGAGTCTACCCAATCGGAGACGCGGGACTTGCGCCAGTCTTCGCCCGAATCTTCGCCTTCGTCTGCGAGGTAGTCGAGTCGGGCGAGATCGTCGAGAAGGCTGTCCATGGTTGTGTGGCTGTGGTCGGGGATGACAAGTGTGGCGTAGGGATGCTTACGGAAGAAAATGGAGAAGAAACAGGGGCGGTAGATGACGAGAGTGATTGAGAGGGAGGAGCGGAGGACGGGCGGAAAGGGTGGCGGGGGAGGGCGGGGACGGGAAGGGGAGGGGGACCAACCTGAACGCAGGAAGAGACATCGTGACTTTAGAGGAAAACGCTGATGAGTGGTTGTAGGCGCTGTGTCCGCGCTGAGTGCTGATTTGGGAGTCGGCGGATCTCGATCTAGGGGACCTCATTTTGCGGCCTTCTGGTCTCGACCTCGTGGCAAAATAAACACTACACTCCGGCCCTCCTCTCCCTCTGGCCCTCCTCTCCCTCCGCCCCCCCATCCCTCGCTCTCCGTCGTCAACCCACCGCCTCAGCACAACTTTGAACCGCTAGGCGAACACGTCAACTACACTGTGCATTCAGCACATAAGCCGTGTACATATACAGCCTTCAAGCTTTTTTTTTCTTGGGTAAGCCCACTAACTGCCCCCGTAGACGAGCGCGTGAGCGCTTGAGCCTCGCGCCCAGCCCTCGGCATCTCTTTACGTCACACCGCCCGGACCCTCGTCGGTTCGGTAATCTCCTTCAGTCGGCTTTTAGCGAAATGAACCAGCGCAGCTAATCCGACTGCTCAAAACAGCTGGGAGAAAAAAAAAAAACAAATGACCCAATAAAAGTTGTCAAAGCGTGGCCGCCTAACTGTCCAATAGCCGGCCTCGCGCTCGTCGCCCTTCTCACCGACCTCACACCGCATGTAGCGGCCAGCGACGTCCACGTTTTGCTCCCGTGTGTTCCTTTCGCTTTTCTTTTTCTTTTTTTCCTCGTGGGGGAAGAGCACATGGGTTGGGTTGGGGATTCTCGTGCTCATTGGGCAGACGCCGTCATACCCTTCGCCGTGACCCTCGAAACGAGCAGAAAAGGATCTTCCCCCTCAGATTTTCCAACTTCCTTCTTCGTCGTTTCTTTAGAGCACACTCAACGCAATGGACCCCTGGGTTTCTACCCACCGACGTCATACTCACGTTCATACACGATCGTTCTTCGTTCGTCCATCAGAGTGGAAGGCCCCCCCCTTTGCCTATTTTGCGCAAATCCGACTCGCCCACCTCTCCGCTTCAACGCGCCAATCAGTAGGACGAGACAGGCATCGGCCTATCCAATCGCATCCTCCTATCCAAAACCACGCTGGTCTTCTTCAATTCGATTGGTTATTAATTTCAGCTCTTCCTTGAAAGAAGAAAGTTTCAGACTTCGCAGAAGTCTTGCCAAGTATGTTTCCTTCTGTGAACCAACAACATGCCGTCGGTGTTCAGAAAAAAAAGACTAAAACAAACCAAGCCGACGCTTTCCATCCTTTCGACCGCAAGAGAGCGCATCAAAAGCTGTACCTCTCGGCGTCTTCGGGCCCGCATGGGTCACTGTGTTTTTTTTTTGCCCACGCTCGGTGATAGGCGCACTTTGAACGCCCAATAAGATGATTTCAGACTCTTGGCTGAAAACGGGTTACACGAGCAACTTTTTTGTTCTTCTTTTTGCTTATGCGTTTCCGCATATGTCGTATATGTAAGCAGACCTTTTGCCTCGGTGCCGTATTCAGAGCCCCCTGGGCTCGTTCCTCCTTCCCACGCGACTTCTCTTTAATTCACGCGCTGCCATTGAGCCAGCCAAACTCACCCTTGACGGTGCCTTTAGTCAACTTCCTTTCTCACCGACGCAGTTTTATCAACCGTCTAGTGGTACCCAGACACCTCCAGCTTACGAGAAAGGCGTTCCGTTTCCCGCGTGTAGCATATATGAAATAAAAGGACGATACTGGTCAAATTAACGACGAACGTAGAAGCAGTGGCGCACACCCATGGGTTCTGTGCTTCAACCCAGCGCCCAAGGGTGGGAGGGATTTCCATCTAGCTCCAGTTTTTCTCAGCGGTCGGCGCCGAGCCCATTCGAACCCCCGCATCTCCTTCTCGAAGCAAACAAATAATTGTCAAAAAAGCGACTGCGGCCACGGACATCAGAGCACCGAGTTATTATCAATCCCTCCTTGGCTTTGGACCTATCACGCAATTGTTGCCCCTCCCCCCAGCCTTTACGTGGGTAAGAAGCTGAAGGTTGAGCCTTGTCCAGGTTGTGTTGAAATGCTCGAGGCTGTATTAGAAACGTGAGATAGTCGTCGTCCCTTCTTTTGTCAGATTAGGCATATATATCATCTGGGCCGTAAGTCTTCTAGGAACCTCTCTCGATCTTCAAAAGTCTATTCGCCTTCTTGAACGATAAATTGGCCATGACGATAACGTTAACAGAAAGCACACACACACATTTATTCGTATTACAACATTCTTCCGGATGGGGGAATGCCAGAGATAAGTTTACGTTTTCTCAACTTTTATTTCAACTTGTTTTGTTTCTTTTCACACGGTTCACTGAACCGCTTTTTCGGCGGAGAAACTATTGTCGCTGGGTCTTTTCCTCCGTAGGTGAACATCCCTAACTACGTGCGGATCCAATAACCCACCTCGAGGTCCGGGCCGGGGCAGGTAGCAACGGCCACTCTTAGGCGGTCTGACGAGGTCATGGTGTAATAGTTTGACGATGGTACATATGTGAGTCGGGCAACAACTCCTCCGAGGTCAGACGACAGCCCATGATGCGATGAACCCATCCACATTCCCCGCCTCCACTTCTTTCTGTGTTGCGCCATCAAACGCTCTTTATCAATACTGTGTTAAGCGAACACGTTCTTGGGTGCCTTGCATCTTTTTGAGACGGGTAAAGGTCGAAGAGGGCCAGCCTCAAACTGCACGCGGTCGTAGTGCAACTCGACCATGCGCTCACCGATCAGTGCTATACGTCACGGCAAAAGGCTAGACACTGACAGAATCAATCGAACGAACTGAAGGCGAACTCTAGATCTAAGGAGCGACGCACATGTTGACGACACGAACCTGTGTCTCATCATATGCTTACATCCTCTCCCCGAGACTCCGACTCCTATCCAAGGTGGATCAGCCAAAGGGAGGCTGTAGTTGAGCGGGGACTTAGAGGAGACGCGGTAAGGGGATCGGTGCGACCTGTATGTGATTTTACCTCGCCGGATGACGACGACGTGGGACGGTGCCGCCGAATGTTTACCCTGGGCGACCGCCGGTGGGGCTCAAACCCGCCGCAGCGAAGAGCGGATTGACCCTCTCTAATTCTTGGCTAATCTCATCCGTTTCGTCTGCGCTGTGAAACAAGCAAAGTCTAAGATACTTTCTATTTTTGGCGGCAGGCGATAAATCTTACCTCTCGATATCAAGCCAATTCGGATCACCGACGCTTGCCATATTCAGGTTAACCACATTTGGGCTTCATTTTGTGTCATATATATGTCACTAATCCAGCCTCACATACCAAACCCGTTATTACAATCAAGCCATACCCTATTATTGCTCTCTGGACGGTTCTCGTTACATCCATTGGCCAAGGACGTAAAACTGTTTTTTTTTTTTGCACTCTTGTGACCCACCCCAACCTTAGGGGCTAAGTCCCTTACCTGCTGAACCTTAGACTCATAAGCCGACGCAAACCTAGTGGTTAAAAACCATACCTTCATATACATTCTCGTATGGCGGAGCTTTAAAGTTAACTATAGATGAACTCTGTGCAGAATTAGTCTTGCGAGGGGCGCCGGTTGTGTTGGATAAGACACACTTCCCTCATACTAAAGCCCCTATCTTCACGTCAATCAAAGCGTGAATAGCAGCTTTTGTGTGGCGCATACTAGCGCCTTATTTATGGTTTCTCGTACAATCGAAATTCGGGTGTCTTTAGTGGCTTGCTTACAATCACTTACGATTGCTTGCATTAACGTATCAATAGACGCCACTTCGGACCAGTGGCACTGGTGATCAGCACATACAATAACAGTTGAGCCAAATACGTACAATACTGAAAACTTTGTTTGATTCACGGTTTCTAGATAATACCAACAATTCATCCTTGATCAGTCTTACCACCGTTCGATGGTGTATAGCGTATTATGACCGTGAACCACACAAATATTTCATTTCCGTTCAGGCACGAAGCTGCTAGAGTCGATTATACTATCACATATTTGTTTCCCTCATCAAATTCTCGAAGCCTCACGTCACTGTCAATCTGTCAAGCGGGTCGGACCTGGTCGCAAAGCGAGAGAAAGCTCACACCCGGATTGTTGCGTTTCAGTTCCCTCTTATTGAGCCTCTGGTTCCACGCACACGAATGCCAGCGATTATCCTGACGTTTATAAGTGATAGCTGCACTCATAGACGTTCTGATCATTATTTATAGCGATAGGACACACACAAGGTCGCAACTCTCCGAATATGTTTCATGTGCTTATACAACTCCATAAGGTCAGGCTTCCGGCGGTTGCTGGCGGCAAGAGCCGCATGTCTGGCTTCTCGAGTTACTTTCGGTTCCCCAACGTTTCCTCGTGGCGTGGGTGTATAAACGGTGCCATCAGCGGTCAAAATTGAGAAATCAGTCGAGATCGTGGCAGTCCAGAAGCCATTGCACAACCCACCACTCCGGTAGTTCATGCTTCTTCTGACTTGGGTTTCAACTTTTTAAGGTAACCGGAGGGCGCTAAAACTTGAAAATTCCGAAAACTAAGAACGTAAGCAACCCATGCTATCACCGTCGTCTCAAGGTTCTCGCTAAAGGCTTTCCACTTATAAGTAAAAGTCTTTCAAGGACACATCGTTCACCCGCCGGCACACGAGTTCCGTACTCGCGGGCCTAGTGCGTCCACCGGCTCCGGCGTTCTAAGCGTTTGACACCTCCGCTGTTCGGGACTGCCTTCCGAGTACTCGTCCTTTTAGGAGACGACTGGCCGCATACACCACTTCCGCAGCCCAACCAGTAAAGTACTAAACCCAAAGTGGGCTTATTTGCGGGAGTATCCCAGTATGTATGCGCGCATTATTGCCCATTTCAGCCGTCGGCGCTTTTCTTGCCTCACATCCGTCCTGAACGGAATCGATAGTGAACTCTCGAACAAGTAGTTGTCCTTTTTATTTTAAGTATTAGTTCTTTCCCTCGCAAAAGCGCACGTGAACGCTGCAATACGCTGTCTGTTTGACGTCTGGCTAGAACAAGCCCCTTTGACAATGATTCGCGCGGAAGCTCCAGATCCGGGAACATGATTTGCCTTGAATTAATGGCTTTGCATATTTAATAGAAATACTGGGAGTAGTGTTGCTGATTTCCTATTGTTCATCGCCAGGTACTTAATACAAGCTCTCCAGATCTTCAGTAGAATATAAAATCGATCACCTCTTACGAAAAATCTCAAATGCAAATCTGCCTCCAATCAGCCTTCGTTTCCAAAGACAGGGCCCGATGCTAATGTAAATATCGAACACAAAGATGACTGCCCATAACACAGTGACCTAAGCCAGAGTAAGTAGTTACGTGAGTCTCAATGGCTGACTTTTGATATCTAATTTGGGGTGACAGATATGTTTAAAAACATGTCGAACAGTGTCTGCTTGTTCGCGCTGAAAACACATTCCCTCTTTTCTGTACGTTTTGTTGTCAAGGCCCTTTGGTGTTCCCTGTCTTAATGTACCGGCGTTGAACATCAGCCAAAGCCAGGATGGTGCCTTCTTCTCGGTCCAGGTCAACGCTCTAACCGACGTCCGCTGCCTTCTCTTTGTTTCCATGATCATTATCGATGGTGCTTGAAAGAGACGATGAGAAAGATAATCAGTTAGCCACCATCGCTTACCTCACTTGTGATTTGTCCGAAGAGACGCTTACGGCTCTGTTGAAATCACGAATGACGAGATTAATGACGGAGGCCTGTTACGACCCTGAAAACTTATGGTTTGCTAAATTTTCTGCTTCGTCTTTTTCGAGGGTCGCAACTTTTCTTCTGGGCCCAGAATCTTTATCAGAGTTTACCCACTGAGAAATACGACGGGTGCGTGTGGATTATATGATGAGCCAATTTTTTGGTGTTGAATTCGCTCGATTTGATGTGTTGCGTGGCGCATTTACGCAAGGCAAAGCATACGTAGTACTCATCCTTAGACTTTAGGAGGTTACTGGTAGAAATTCTGGCAAAAAAAATAGCACCGCTGATAAGAGGCTGTCGGCTAGAGGGCTAGTCAATGCCGACTAACTGAGTGAGCGTCCCGTATTGTTCGCTTTTCCAGCTCGTGCGAACGGTAATTAAATGGTGCAAGTAATTATTTAACACCGCTTAATCGGGCCGGAGTGTAGCTTGTTCTGTTCCTAGCCTCCAATTCACATGCTGCTGCTGATCTGCACGACACCAACTTAAATCACGCCCAAAACAGCATCCTCGTGGCTAAACGTCTATACTGGAATCAATGCGTCTATGAGAGCCTCGTGGCATCCACGTTATTAGAACTGACTGGACATCGCAATATGGAACTTCCTGCAGCGTGGTGCTCGTATGTTCTTCGGAAGAACATGCTTATGACACGCCCACACAACATAGGCTAATGTTTAACGTTGTTATTCATGTACTGGGTCTTCAATCTTAGTGCCTGTATTTGTATTGTCGACTTGTTTGATGTGCACCATATCTTTGAAAAAGGCTTGATTTACATACGAGGTACACATCAAATAGCAGTATAGAGTCGGGACAGAGCCGACGCAAAAGAGCTATACAAATAGCAACACAAATATTCATACAAGGTTTATTTCGTATTCTTTACATTATTAGTACATGCACGTGCATCTTAAATCAACTCCTGCGGCAGTCAATATTGGTCGCGATAGATAGATGTATAAGATGAAGTATTCGTACACTTGGCCGATGCAGGAATGATAATACATATTGTATTGGTAAATCAAGTGCTTTCCGTATGATGAAATCTAAGAGTGAGATGACATAATATATGTCAGTTGCTTTTGTATATTCTGGACGTAAAAGATGACTCACTCCAAGGGTATATGTTCCAACTAGCAGATGAGTGTCAGCCAAATAGGCCAGGGGTATTGGTTCGAGTGAGTAGTTCATTGAGTGCGCGAGCAACCCAACCAGCACCGTTCTTAACCTTCTCTCGTTCTTCTTCGTTCACTTTCGGGAGTAACTGAGTTTCGAATCGGTCAGGGTGCCAGCGCTTTATGTGCTCCTTGATCCGATCCTTCTCCGTTCTTCCGGAATCACTTGAGTTATGAGGAGAAAGAACATATGCTGCGATGGCGTCTGTCGTGAGATCTTCGGGGACATTCGGCTTACGCAAGACAGGCCAGGGGAAAGTATCCCATCGGAGTTTTGGAGCGTTTCTTACAACTTGCCATTGCTCTGCATGTCGTGCATAAAGCTGCCCGATGTCCTCTTTCGAAAATGCTGCTGCTGCTTTTACAGACTTTTCAAGCGCAGCCCTCTCCTGTTCCCGCATGAACGCCTCCTGCTGCTTCTGTGCGTTTTCCGCTTGCCGACGGGCCCACTCATGCTCTGACATGGGTGTAGGTCGCGATGTTCCACCTCCCCCTGAGTGGTTGGATCCGAATGATTGTGCCATTCCAGGAACCGAACCAGGCTGACCCGCCTGTCTCCCTTGGTTTACTCCCGGGGATGTCCCGGTCGTTGGCATTGCAGTAGGGCGAGAACCGGATGCAATTGGATTGGATGTGCCACGAGTCGATGTCCAGTTTGATGACACACCAGGCGTGCCCCAATTCGAAGATGATGCGCCACCGCGATCGGTCGAGTTGATACCACCGCTGGCGTGTACGGGAATGGGCCGAGAAGTAGACGTTGAGGCCGGCATGGAGGCAGAGGCAGATGTGGAAGATGTCCACGACTGGGCGCTATCCATTCGCTGACGATCGTCACGGCGAGGGAGCTCGTCTTGAAGACGTCGATCTTCCTCCTCGTCGATGCGCCTCTGGCGGGTATGACCGTCATCGTGCTCGCGGCGCTGGCGCACAAACTCCTGTTCACGTTGGAACGCGTCTACACGACGTTGCTCTTCTTCGCGCAAGCGCTGCTGTAGCAACCTTTTTCGCTCTTGGGCTCGCCCTTGGGCCATTCGGCGTGCTTCAGCTTCCTCTTCTTCTTGAAGTCGCTTGGCCAGTTGCTCGTCTTGTCGAAGCTGTTCCTCTTGCTGTGTTCGGGATTGCTGAGAATGGTCTTCCGCGTTGTCCTGTCGCAGGTGCTCATTGTATTCACGAGTGCGCATGGTAGCTTGATGGTCAGCAAGCCGACGGGTGACCTCTTCCATACGAGCATTCCTTTCCGCTTCTGCCCGTAACCGTTCGTGTTCCGCATCGGTTTTCTCTTGAAGCCAACGAGCTTGCTGCTCCTGTCGGATGCGCTCACTTTCGATTCGCTGAAAGGCTTCTTCCTCTGTCCGCTGCCTCTCCCCTTCCTGTTGCTGTCGCCGATCTCTTTCTTCCTCCTTAGCCCGAGAAATCTCCGCATACTGTCTCTCTTCTTCTTCCTCGACCGTCTGTGCTCCCAACCTCTCTTTATCCCAGCGCTGATGTTCCTCCTCCTGAAATCGCCGTCGCTCGCCTTCTCGTATACGTTGCTCTTGCTGGAGCTTGCGTACTTTCTCGGCACGTTTACGAGTAGCTTTGCCCACAACTTTATGGCTACTGTGGCCCTCGTGGTCGGCAAAGTGAGCAGAATCATTGCGAGGGAGGTGTTCATCCATGGACGCTGAGGTGTCTTCAGGTCCTACAGGTACTGGCAGAGGATGGTGGGGAAGAGAAGAGCCAGCATCCTCCCATCCCGAAAGGTCGTGACTGGAAGCAGGAGAGGATGGGATTGCAGAAGAAGGAACGAGATCAGGCTCGTCAGACGAGTGTGTGCGCTCGTCGCTGGTGATACGACGCATGATCGGGGCCCTTTGTCGCTGCGCGTTCTGATGAAGCCGTTCTTCCATAGCGCGGACGACGTCCTCACGTTCGGTAACCGTCTTTTCGCGGTTGTGGAGTATTTCTCGACGGCTGAGGTCGGCTTCACGGAGGTGGAGGTCGGCTTCACGGCGGCAGAGATCCTCTTCGAACTTGCGTGACTCGCGAGAGGTGTTTTCTTCTCGCTGGAGTGCCATCATTTGTACTCTGTGCAAATCTTCCTCCTTGCGCTTAAGCTCCCCTTCCTTGCGCTTGGCTTCCCTCTCCTGCCGCCGGGTTTCCTCCTCCTTCTGCCAGACCTCGGCTTCCCTATGCCTGAGTTCTTCCTCCTTCTTCCGTACTTCCTCTTCTCTCCGCTCCGCGTCGGCGGCCCTCTGAAGCAAGGCGGCCTCTCTGCGCTTCACTTCGGCATCGCGCTCTGCGATCTCTTGCTCACGCTTCCACGCCTTCTCAACCACCCGCTCCGCTTCGACCCTCTCCCGCCTGACTCTTTCCTTCTCAAGATGGAGTTCTTCTCTCTCCTTCCGCAACTCGTCCTCCTTCCCTTTCACTTCCGCCTCCCGAAGTTCAAGTATCTTCGCGCGCTCCGAAACCTCCTCCCCCTTTGCCAGAGCTTCTGCCTGCAAGCTGAGTGCTTCCTCCACTCCGAGGCTGCGAACGTTCCGGTGGTCGACCTGGTTCCAATCCTCGTCGTCCAAAGGTGGCCCACCAGGCTCGTTGCTGAAGGAGAAGATGTCGCCCACATGGATGCGCTGTGCCTCGCGGGAGTTGCGGGACCGCTGACTGCCCTTGCGTGTGACGGAAGCCGTCCAAACGCCAGCCTTGTCCGGCGGAGAGGGCAATACGAGATCGATACTGCCGTTTTCGGATATAGGCCTAGGCGGGGGACGACCCCCAGGGCGCGCAGTTCCTCGCAGGTTCGGGTCGTCTTCTTCGTCCCGTAAGTTTGCAGGCCGCTGCTTGCTGGTAATGGGCCGGTTCTGCGCTCCGGTTGCCGCCTGTGGTGCACGGCGAGTAGTCGAATATGGATTGACGTCGTCTGCAGTAGGCATAGAGGATGAGCCGCGCTTATAGCGACCAAGTGTGCCTGTGTCCTCGACGGATGGGACCGAATCACCGGATTCGCGCCGATACCGCTGGCTGGTGTATATCGCGTGCTCGGAGTTACCATACCATCCCATAGACCCGGGGCTAGACGACAAGGGTCCTCGGGCTTGCTCAGTCGCTGAAGGCGAAGTACTCGGCATGACGTTTAACGGCCTGTCGTTTTCTTGTAGAGGAGAGGTCCGTCTGGTAATTGAAGGGTCTAGAGTTCCGGTGGTGGCAGATCGCTTCCCATTTAACACACGGTTGGCGAGGCCGAGGACCGTGTTAGAGCGCTGCAAGGTTGAAGGCTGTTGAGAGGTCGTCGGTGGTATAAGTGATGGTGGCGGCGGCGGGCCCATCGCTCCTCGTTCGATCCGTTCAACCAGCTGACTCGGAGCCGGAGCCGATCCGCGAGTAGGAGGTGCGCTCGCAATAATCGATTGGACAGAATGAGCGGCCCAAGGGCGGCTAGTGGCGAGTGCTTGCTGAGTCCTAACGCTGTGCAAATGAGGGACTCGAGCAGCGGAAGTAGGACCGGTCGCGTCAGGTGGCTGCAATCGCGAACTTTGCTTACGGGGAACGGGAGGACGAGGCACAGAGGTCGGCATAGGCGGCAGCTCGACGGGATCGAAAGGGTTCGGGCTGCCAGTCGGGGTGCCGTGGGCCGCGACGAAGGAGACTGACTGCGACGGCTGAGACCTCTGCGGGTCCAGCAGCAGGGGGCTGGTGTGGCCCAGCCGGCGGCGCGTCCGATCTTGGCGGGGACGTTCCTTGATCCGCGAACGCGTGAGCTCTGACGATGATTCGTCGTCACCTGTACTCTCATTAGTTACGACTATATCGTGAACGATGAGGCAAAAGGTGCGCACTGTGAGCGTGAAAGCTGCCTTTGACTGGATTCAGAGAGTCGAGGAGTGCAGTGGCGAGTGTGCGTGATGAGGCGTCGTTCTGGTTCGCCGCCACTGGCGCAGTAGGTCTCCAACCCTGAAAGCGAATAGGAAATCCGTTTGCCATAGGCAGACTGAAAGCATAAGCACAGGCTCCAGAGGTGTCAACAGCAAAGCTCACCCCTCAAAAGGCGCATCGCGCTCCCCCACTGAGCTCGCTGAACCGGCACGCGCCCGGCGAATGGTCACAGGTGGCAGCGGGTTCGTGGCAGCCGCTGGCTCGTGTCCTCCGGCAGAACTGCCTCTGAGCCTGATTTCCGGAACCAGAGGCCGTTCGACGGACAGGCTCCGAGGTTGGAAACCGGATGGAGCCGCTCGGTTTCCGCTGTTGTTTCGGGCCATGGGAACCGCCTGGACGGGCTCTCGGGGGAAGGACGAGGAGGCGGTCGACAGGGGCTCGCGGTTCGGAGGCGACGAAGCTGGGAATCCGCTTTAGAGTCTACTCGAGAGTGGAAACGGTGTGGCAGATACCAAAGTGTTCGTGCGTGCGTGCGTCCATCGTGCCCGAGCGGGACCGGTTGCCCGACGGCGCAGCTGTCGCCGAATCCCAGATGTTCGCCTGGTACTGTCGTATGTCGGCCTCCTCCGCGGGGGTGAGACACGTAGGGTCAAGCTCCCAGCGTCTGAGGTTGATCTCTCTCCGGAGAGTGTCCTGGAAGGTCTTCTGAGCGGCCATCGTGATATCCGCCATCGTTTGAGTGTGTTGGCTCTCGATTTGGGCTCGGCGAACGGGATCGTGTGCGCCAGCTGCCTCGCATTGGCGCGAATACGTACGTTGGGCTTCAGCTACGCGCGGCGCGAGCGACCTCTGAATACGCTGCTTGAGGTTGAGTTTCCATTGGTTGTCTGGCTCGAAGGCCGCAAAGGGAGACGATGATGAGGAGGAGGAAGCTTGCGCTGCTGGTACTGGGCCCAAGTTGGCCATAAGACGGGCGCAGGTGCAGATTCGGGGCGTTTCGCGATAGGATTTCGGTCGAGATGGGGTCGGACGGTGGGTCGGATGAGAAGAAAAGGGTAGAGCAGGCCAGCTGGATTGAAAGATGGAAAGGGGAGATCCAAGTGCAGGAAATTCCGTACTGGAATGTGACGGTGTCTAATACTTTTTTTTTTTTTCCGCGCATGAGC
This sequence comes from Waitea zeae, assembly GCA_037855215.1. Classification (NCBI taxonomy): domain Eukaryota; kingdom Fungi; phylum Basidiomycota; class Agaricomycetes; order Corticiales; family Corticiaceae; genus Waitea; species Waitea zeae. The sequence goes on from JAZHGK010005592.1 coordinate 32,650, forward strand.
TTTGAGCCTCTTCTCATAACTGAGATGAACCTCCCACGTACTTACGTCGATGAGGGAGAAACAACGTATAAACGACAGGAAAAGAGAAATCAAGAAAGAATATCGAGCGAGATGAATGAATGCAGGTCTGAGATGAAGGCAAAGCGGGGGACGAGCGCTCGCTGCTGCCCTTGCACGCGCCAATCCCGTGAAAAGGCGCGATGCGGCATGCTCTCTGCTTCTGGCCTCGACCTGCCCCCACCAACACCGCCCAGTGGTCGATGCCGTCTCCTCACACGCCCTCGCACGTCCTGTCGTCATAGAACGTGGCGATCATTACTCAAGCTCTCACACTCATGTCTGATTGGCAGACCATCCTCCACAACTCTTACCAAGTCGTCCTCTACAACGTCAACAACCACGCCTTGTCGATCCGCCCCTCCTACGACAACTTGACTGCCCGCACGCCCAGTCCGACCCACGACCCGCACGAACACGACCACCCCCGTCGCTGTCCGTATTGCGCCCGGCCGCTGGACGACGCACGCGAGGCTCCGGAGGTCCCTGGCTACACCCGTGCACCAAACTACTTTCAGCTCCTCGAGCTTGCCAATTCAGAAGCGTCCTCGAGGCCGCCTACACCACCATCAGAACACGAGCATGAAAAGTACGAAAGCGGAGCCTTCGCGCGTGGCTCTATGGCCGAAGGCTACTTTGAGACGTTCTTTCGCGAGGAGAAAAGGCTGGGCATGGGCGCAAATGGGAGCGTTTTTCTCTGTCAAGTGCGTCGCGTTTGCTCGGCTCGTTATAATGACGGATCATTCTCAAGCAAACTCGTAGCACGTCTTGAACGACAACCCACTCGGTAGCTTACCAAGCGTAACGCTAGAGGTATGACGCTCAACACCGTTCAACAGGTCGTTTCGCAGTCAAGAAAATCGCAGTCGGCGAATCATCGTCGTATCTTATAAAAACTCTCCAGGAGGTGTGTGTGTCGTCTGCTCTCTACGACCATCGTCCTGATCCTTCTATAAGATTCGTCTGCTCGAACGTCTACGCCATCCCAACATCATCACCTACCACCACGCATGGTTGGAGAGGACGCAGTTCTCATCCTTTGGACCCCGGATACCCACTCTGCAGTATAGCACCTCTCCTCTCAGTCCCTCAACATACTTATGAACCCCCCCCCCTTTTTTTTTTCTCCCAGTGTTCTCATGCAATGGGCCGACGGCGGTAGCCTGGACGACTTCATCGCTGCTCGACACAGTATGGTGGCCGGTGCGTCTTCACCTGGAAGCGGACGCGAAGACGGAGGGGATGGGGAAGATCCGCGCGCCGCACGCATCCGCGCTTTTCGCGCTGCTCAGAAAGCCAAGCTCGAGAACCCTGTGACTTCTCCAGGCCACAGCGGCGCTCGCAACTGGGCTGCCGTGCATCTTCTCAGTGCAGAGGAAGTCCGGAGTATAGTGGGTGACGTCATTGAGGGTTTGTCGTTTCTTGTACGTCACTTTCAACCTCATCCCCTACATATCTTGGCTGACGTGCGTTACCAAAGCATGGAAGGTCTATTCTGCATCTCGACCTGAAGCCCGGAAACGTTCTTCTCACTTACGATGACGGAAGCATCATGTACGTTAGCAGACGAAAACCGTGATATCCCTTTTGCTGAAATGTCTCCTCTAGCCCTCGTGCCATGCTGTCAGATTTTGGCACTTCACGAGACATGATCAGCACACTCAACCGGTCAGGCAACACCGGAACGTGAGTGGGGGGCCTTTTGCGGACTTTGGCAGTTGCTCACCCTTTGAGTTCTTTCAGGCTTGAGTACGCCGCGCCTGAGTCATTGCCGTCACCTCAGACAGGACTACTCCGCCAAATGGACTCGAAAGTTGACATGTGGGCTCTGGGCATGATTATTCACAAACTTTTGTTTTTCTCGCTGCCGTACGCCGCTAGCGCTCCTGACGCACCATCCGGGCCCGCACGGTTGGCCCAGCTCGAAAAAGAGGTGCTGGACTACCCTGGGTAAGCTTTGCAAGAGACAACGCAAACACCATGTTCAGCTCTTCTCCCCTTCTTTTTCGTTAGGTTCAAGCCTTCACAAGCTGTCAAAGCGTCGTTCAACTCTCGCCGTATTCCGCTTACTTATTTGGTGCTTCTGGAAAGCTTGTTGAACGTCGTAGCCTCAGCGCGACCTACGTGTGATAAGATCCTCCAGGCATTACGAGAGGGCAAGGTCAGCTACTCCATCACTCCAGTTTCCCATTCGATCAGCACGCTGAACCACCTCAGCTTGATCCCACGTCTTCACCCAGCTTTGCACACGTAGCAGAGAGTTCGCTCGTCCCGGCGTTGATAACGCCACGCGCACGGTCGCGTAGCCAGCAGCGTAGCCCTCGTCTCGCTGCCGCGCTTGCAGACTCGGCTAACAGGGATGGCCCCGAAACGGTGGTATCACCTTCTGTGCCTGGTTCACGACTGTTGACACCGCCAGAAGAGTATCCGAGCTTTACAGCCGAGCCGGGTGAAAATCCTGAAGATCATAACCAAAGAAGTCGACTATCCGGCGGTTTACGTCGCCGCAAAATAAACCGCGATTTACGAACTACCCCTTACGAGAGATTATCTACCTTTGTTTCAGGGCATTTTGGTTCAACAGGGTCTGTGGTTTCCCAACATCGTCAAGCGCTGTCCCAAGGGGTCAAATCAGTTATCTTGGTTGCAAAGGTAGATGCCGTTATTTCTTCTTCTTAATGAGGTATTGAACTGGTATCTCAGACGTGGTCAGTCGCGCACGCACAAATGTCACCCACCTACGGAGCCATAACTTTGGGCGTTGCCCTCCTCGACATGGCATTGGATGGGTGGACACCGACAGTAGTCTTGGCAGGCGCACATATGTTATGCATGGAGTATTTTCCCTAGGTAGGGATAAAGCGTGGTCATAGTAGCTTATCGTACGAAAACAATGTACTGAATATGCTATTAAATTCAAAATAACTGAGAACTTGAATAGAACATGCTAGCTCATACAGCTAAATACACTATCGCCTGCATTATTAAGACCTGGTAAGAGTCGACTATAGCCAAGAGCAGAAGGTTTATAGCGCAGAATCGCATTAGTGAACTGGGTCGTTCGTCGAAAAGATAGCATGCGACGAACCTTGGTGTATACAGTTCATGCGACCTGAAATTGGTATCACAATGATTCAGCTGAATCAACCTTGGATACCAGCGTTGTAGTCGGAAGCCCATTTCGGTCCCCCTCTACTCTGCGGTAAAGTCCGTCAAGAACACGTTCCCTGACGAGCAAGGCCAACTCCACGCCTTTGCAATCGACGAATGTTATATCCGTGAGTTTCGGCGAATAAGTAAGGAAATCCACGAAGCTCTTGCGTATCTTCTCATACTCGAACAGCAAGTTTCCGACGTCTACGCCACAGATCTCCAATTTGACGATGGTATGCATATACGAGACGCTTGCAAGGAAGTCGAGCAAGGCAGTGTCACCTTCGATGATAACGGTCTCAAGCTTAGGGGAAGTGTCAATGATGTGGCGGAGGCCACTGACGCCGGTGGCCCAGGAATGTCTGCAAAAAGACAGAAAGAGAAGCTCTCGTAGGCCAGAAGCATCAAGCTCCTGACTGAATAGCGCAATGACATCGAGGTAGGAGATAATGTCAAGCTCGTCGAGTTGAAATTTGATTGTACTAAGACTGTACACAATCTCGAAATGCACGTCGATGCGCGTTTCCATGCTGCGCGGAGAGTAATCTTGATGCACCACTGCTGAATGAGACACTTGTTCGGACCGACGTACGTGAGCATTGAGTAGCTTCATGAGGTGTCCGACTGTATCAAGAACACCAATTTCTGAGGCCCTTTGACTGTCGCCATCGTTGCAACTAAGAATTATTTGGGCGTCGGAAGGCAAAATCACGTTATCAAAAAACTGCGCACAGCTTTTCGCTGTATCTTCAATATAGACTAGCTTCAGAGCTGGAAGATAAACCTCGCCGGTGGTCGACGAGGCAGTCCATATGGGAAGACAGTGCTGCACGTGAAGTTCTTCCAAATGGGGGGCACAGCTTAACGCCTTGAAGAAGTGGTTTTTCTCTGAGCGCATATGCCAAATGTCCCGGCGAGGGCCGACCAGCGAGAGTGCCCTAAGGTTGAAAAACACTGAGTGGGGTAGTGCGTTGATATTGAAGTGGTCGAGACCGAGATTGTTGAGGCGTGGGCAATTTTGGAGAAAGATCAGCCCTCTAGTTCTCCACAGCGTAGCGTTTGTCAGTTCCAACTTCTCTAAAGGAGAAGATTCTGTGAGGCTTTCAAATAGTTCGTCGGTTAAAGTGGTGGTAGTGGTCAGAGCGAGTCCGAATGTTCGATTTACGATGCTCTTCAGGAGGTCTATAGTTTCGGGCGAGAGAACGACTGCTCCACTTTGATAGTCCCGAGTCCTAAGTCCAGGTTGCACACAGCGTGCGTCCACGGTGAAGTAAGATCCTTCAGCGTTTCGGATGAAGAAAGACAAGGCCTTAGAGGAGCGCAGGACGTCCTCAGTAATGACGCTCCAGATGTGAGGGTATGCCAATGCGATATCGCGCCAGGTACTGCAGACGTGAATAAGGCTGAGCCTATCAGACATACTCCAACACCACGAATATCGAAAAACAAGCGTCCAGATCTCAGGAGGAATGGCATAGACCAGGTGAGAGGGTGTCGTTGGGCCCGTTTCAGCCAACACACCGCTCGCCTGAGTATGGAGTCAGAATCTAGCATTCAATCCATGAACCTGAGTAGCGTCATACCTGGTACTCAAAAGAATTGTTGTTGGTGCTCATGAGAGGAAGAGTTGAGGCAATCGTGCGACGAGATATTGATGAGTGATGAGGAAAAGCCACCAAGACATCCCACGGGCTTTTGAGGGAAACCCAATATTGTGGATATCCACAAGACACTGGCTTCGAAGGTCGAGCGTAACTACGTGCCTTCATCTCATTCATTGATGCGCCACCAGGATACGGCTGTGTCATCCGTTTGTTTGACATCTTTCAACCAGTTTCCGTATTTTCGTTGGTTGAAAAATCCTTGTTGAGTCGAGAAGATATTTGATGCTCATCGAGTGGTGGATTGTTGCCGGAAATTTTAAATTAGTGTTCCCCAGTTCTTTTCGCTGCGCCTTTATCGCCATAATTATGGAGCATCCTCAGCCAAACAACTGAAAACGGACGCAGCGTCATAAGTGGCGATCATATCTTCTTAACTTCTTCATTTAACTCGCTTGTAAATATAGTACGATTATAGGGTTCTACCTGTTCAGATCCGATTGAGTAGATTCTGTGGTAAGAGCAGACAGGGCCGGTTGAAGAAGGACTCGTTTTTCTTCTAACAAAAAGGCGCCAAGTCAACAATAGCACGGAATGTTTCATCTGGAAAAGACAAGCAAACGTTTACACACAACGGTTTATTGTTTCATCCAAGCACCATGGATTCTGGGGCTCAAACAAATGCCGCGCCAAATCCACAAACGCCCAAGTTCTTAATTTGTTTTTCTTTTGTTTTAATAAACTTTTGTGTGGACAAATGCTTCACAGGGTCATCACTTCGCCTTGAGTATACTCGGGTCCAGGCTGTTGAAACCCCTTGGAGAGGCCTCGAAAGTCCACAAGTCTGGTAGAGGACGAAGCTGAGGCAAGCCATGTGTATGGAGTCACCCTGGTATTCAAACTCGTAGAAACCTGTACTCTATGGATATAATAATTGATGCGCAATCAGCCAAAAAAAATTAGGATGGGCTTGTGGATAAGAAATGATTCGAGGCAGAACTGGATCGTACGTCCGAAAGTGATACATATTTGCCTACATGCCTTCAAGTAGTATACTAAGTAACTGCCGCTCCTAGTAGGAATGCATGAAGACTGAAAGAAAGGTCCTTGTCGAATTTCAAGTCATCTGTAACGAATGACTCATCTGCCCTGGAGACAGTACTTGCACCATTTGCTGCAGCCAGCGAACGTATTCTAATTTTTCCGAGTCTGACGAATTGCAATTCGCACCAAGCCATAAGTTCAAAAAGCGTCAATATGCATTCTTCAATTAAAATAGCACAAGTGTAATGAAAGCGGAGAGCAGCAGCCAAGTTAGCCAGCGTCGCGTAACTATCAAGAATTGAAGAGGTCAAGCGGGTCGGTGCCTTCTAACGAACGGGGGAGTGTTGGCGCCGACGGCCCGCCGCAGTGCCGGTATGTATGCACTCGTCCCGTAAGTACATCCAGTGGCAGATATGCTAATTCATCAGTCTAAACACAACGCTCCTGTCTGAGAGCATCTATCAACGCCAACTACTGACGCATAGTTTTAAAACAAAAAAGTCACGAGTGGGGTGAGGCACTGTAGGGATCTTCACTGAAACCCACAAGGGGAGGGTAGTAAGCTGCGATTGAAAGAGAAATTCTATTTTTTGTGATGTACAGGTATCTTTCCAATGCGAACACTTCAACAACAAAAAGTACACAAAGAGGACCCAGTGATAAGATAGATAGGATGAAATATATGCACTTGCCACGACCCCTTTTTACGCCAACTTGGTAAGCACACGCGGCTGCTCGAGGCTCTTCATGTCGACGAAGATGTCGTCGGCTGGGAGGCGGATTAGTGCCAAGTACAAGAAAATGACAGATGACAAACTCACCAGGGTGACGGTAGAGCGGTGCACGGAGGCGCTTCTGGTCGAGGTGGTGGCCGATGAAACCGATCGAGCGGCCGAGGACGAAGAGGCCGTTGAGGGTGCCGATCCGGATGTACTCGTCCGCCTCGTCGGGGGTGAATGCGCCCGAGTCGCGGAGGAGGTCGACGAAGCAGACGGCGATGCAACCGTCGACGTTGAGGATGAGTGTGTCCTTCTTCGACGTCGTCACCTTCTCGACCGCGAGCGCGTAGTCGAGCAAGGAGTGGCTTGGGAAGTTCTTCCGTACGTACTCCTTCACGAGCTCCACGCGCAAGTCGGGGTTGTTCACGCTCTTGATCTTGTGGCCAATACCGGAGATGAGCTTGTTGTTCTTCCGGCAGTCGTCGACGAACTCGCGCGGGGTGAGGCCACGGTCGCGGGCGCTGGAGAACATGGAGGCGGCCTCGTCAAGCGCGCCACCGAAGCGGGAGCCGATGGTGAGGAGACCCGAGGCGAGGGACGAGATGAGGTCCTTGCCCGCACGCGTGGTGACAATGGTGTTCATCGCACTGAGAAGGTTGTGGTCAATGAGATGGAAGGTAACAACAAACCAGTTCAAAGACAACTTACCCAGATACGGCTGGACCGTGGTCAGCGGTGAGCATGAGCACCATCTCAATGAACTTGGCCGCCCACTGGGGCAGGCGGCGCTTGAACCACAGGAGCGAGACGACACCGCCGAGACCGATGTCCTCCTTGAAGACCTCGGAGATGCGCATGCCGGCGTAGAGGAGCTCCTGACCGCGCTCGTCGGAGATGGTGGAGATGAAGGCCGCCGGCTTGCGGATCAGGCCGAGCTCCTGCGCCCACTTGTAGTCCATCGGGATCACCGGCGGGTCGCGCTCGGGCGCGGGCACGATCGTCTTCTCACGCACGAGGCGGTCGTACGTGTCACGGAGGACGTCGGGCAGCTCCTCGAACGTCTCGGGCACGATGAAGCCCGCGGCACGCATCGCCCGGTTCTTCGCGTCCGCCGTCTCCATGTCCGAGTTGGCCATCGAGCCGGCGTGGCCGAACTGCACCTCGGTCGAGAACATCTTCGCGCAGGTGCCGATGGCCCAGGCGACGATGGGCTTGGTGATCTTGCCCGACTTGACGGCCTCGATGACGCGGTACTCCTCGATACCACCGACCTCGCCGAGGAGGACGAGCATCTTGCACTCGGGGTCAGCCTCGTAGCGAAGGAGGTGGTCGATGAAGGTAGAGCCGGGGTAGCGGTCACCGCCGATGGCGATACCCTCATACGTGCCGTTGGTGACGAGCGAGAGGATGTTGTTGAGCTCGTTGGACATGCCTCCTGACTTGGAGACGTAGCCAACGGAACCGGCGCGGTAGAGCTTCGAAGAGATGATGTTGTCCATCATGCTGGAGTGGAAAGCTTACATGAGCTTGCGTGACGACTACGAGAGGATTTGGTTACTCACCCTCCAGAGTTACCAATACGGAAGCAGCCAGGCTTGATACCGCCGACGGTGGCCGGACCGATGATGAGCACGCCCTTCTCCTTCGCAAAGTGGAGGATCTCACGCGCGTGGCGCTCGGGCACACCCTCGGCGATGAGCGCGATCGCCTTGATCTGCGGGAAGCGGAAGATGTCGAGCGTGGAGCTGTAGACCGAGCGGGACGAGGCAAAGTTGACGACGACGTCGACGTCCGGGTGCTTCTGCACCGCCTCCTCCACGGACGTGTACACGGGCAAGAGCGTCTCCTTCGTTCCCCAGTAGAACTTTTGGATGTGGTGCCCGCCGAAGGGGTAGATCATCGCCGCGACCGAGGGCGCCTCGCGGCCGCACGAGTAGTCGAAGTCGAGCATGCCCTGGATCGCGCGCGGCTGGAGGCCGTACACGAACGAGCGCGTGGTCGCGTCAAAGGGGCGGAACCAGGGGCGCCCGCCCTCGGCGCCCTTGACCGCGTCGAAGCGGACGATCTGGTCGTTCGCCTGCACGCGGCCACCGTCGCGCTTGACCGCGCCGACGCCGTCCGAGGAGACGGCCTCACGGGCGGCCTCGCTCTGCTCGTCCAGCTCCGTCTCGGCGACCTTGGGGGACGGCGCCGCGGGCGTCTTCGCGCCGGTCTTCACGCCGAGCGCGAGCGGCACAATCTCGGTGATGTGCGTCTCCGGGCCGAAGACCTTGATGGGCACGCCGAGGGACTCGCCGAGGAGGCGCATGGCCTTGAGGCCCTCCTGGTAGTTGGGCCCGCCGCGGCGGACGTAGATCTTCACGCTGTGATTCTGGAGCGGGGTCTTGTACTCCTTGAGCGCGCGGATGATGCCCTTGAAGGTGGCGGCGACGTTGGTGAAGTTGGCGATACCGCCGCCGATGATGAGGACCTTGCCCTTCGGGTTGGGCGTGCCACGGGTGATGAGGTCGACTGACAGAATCTGTCAGCAGCTGCAAACGCTTGAAAGCCAAGGTTGAAAGAGCGGACGTACTGATGGTCTTGGCGTACTCGTAGGTCTGACCCTCGGTAGGCGCGCCAGAGTACTCGCCGTAGTTGGCGAGCTCGTCCGCGAAGCCGTGGGCGGCGATGGCGTCAGAGTAGACGACAGAGGCACCACCACCGGCAACCATGGTCCAGATGCGGCCCTCGGGGTTGAGGACGGTGAGTTTCAGGGAGGCACCGGTCGAGCCGTCGAGCTTCTGGATGTAGGCCTCCTCCTTGGTGAGGTCACGACCGAAGGGCGCAGGCCAGACCTAAAACGCAGGTGATCAGCAACAGTGCTTGAAAAACAAGCTTCAGGGAGAGAAAGAAAAAACTCGCCATAGGAGGGCCACGGTCGGCGGTGACCTTCTTGCCAGTGGTGGTGGTCGCGGAGCCAGCCTCGTAGATGGTGAGATCACGGGCGATCGCCCACTTGGGGCCGCAGATGGACTCCGCGGTCTGGTCGAGCTTGGCGGCCATGTCGAGGTAGTGGATCGTCGGCGGCTTGCCGTCCTCGCCATCGAGGCAGATGAGCGGGTTGATCTCGAGGTAGGCGTAGTGGAGGTCGACGTAGACGGAGTAGAGGCGGACGAGGAAGTCGACGAGCGTCTCCTTCTTCTCGGCGGGGACGTGGGTGAGCAGGGTCGAGGCGATCGTCTCCCGCGTGGGGAACGGGGAGCCGACGGGGAGGGAGAGCACGAGCGCCTTGGCGTTCACGTCGCCGACGTCGACGCCGCCCTCGTGGGTGAAGAGGATGTTGTCGCCCTCGCGCTCGGAGGTGATGCAGACGTAGTACTCTGTGTGAGACGGGTGGGGGAGGAACGGCTCGAGGATGAAGTTGTTGAGGGTGCCGGTGACGGTCTCAACCTGGGGAGCGAAACAGATCGAAAGAGATGAGACGATGCGGAGAAGGACGCGGAGAAAAGGGACGCGTACCTTTTGGGGCTTGCCGGCGCGCTGGGCGATCCACTGCCTGGCCTCTTCCCAGGTCTTGTTGAGCGCGAGGAGGCCGGCCTTTCCGCGGCGCTTGATCAGCTGGTCGGGTTTGGCGACGAGCTTGGTGGTGAAGACCCAGCTGGGGAGCTGCGAGTCCGGGGTGATCGTGTTCGTGGCCGGGTCCCAGGAGACCTGCGCGACCTTGGCCGACGGGTAGACGAAGTTGGAGGAGACGGTCGCGTTCGGCGCGACTGGCGGCGCGCGCTCGAGCCAGTACGCGAGGAGGAGCTTGGCGTCGTATTCTCGGATGGCTGAGGGGAGAGTACGAAGAAAGTGGTCAGCACATACGCGCATACACAAAGGGCTGCAGATCGCCGACGGCCCCGCGCACGGTGCCTACGCGTGTGTATATGCGCGGGTCGTGATCGTCGAGGCGGGCGATGAGGAAAAAAAGAGACCGACCTTTGGAGGACATGGCGGGGTCGGGGGGGAATGGATTTCGATCTATGCTGGAGACGGTTGGGCGACTTTTTATATTTATTTTCCCCCAAACCCAAACGGCTGGGACTGAGACGGGTTCGCCTTCCGCGGCCTGGAAAATGTTTGATCACTACGCACAATCGGCCCATAAACGAGCTCTATCGGCCCACACACTCAGTCCTCCCCCCAAAATTTTGGATTCAGCCCCCCCTGCGCCCCAGGAGAGGGCACGCTCCCCTTCGCCCGTACGTCGCTCTAGCGAGCATTTCATTCGTCGCACAAAAAAAAAAAGTCATGGGACGACAATCGTCTTCCTTTTGGGTCACTGGTGCATTTTCGGTGGCTGCAAGTGGTGGCTTCGTTCATGCCTCGCCCCCCCCCCCAACTCACGCGACTGCCAAGTTTAGTTCGGACCGACGCGTCGCAACTCCGTAACGTTATCTGGCCTTTGTGCGTGGACCGATTGGTCAACCGCCCAGTCAGCACACTAAATTTCTATCAGGAGCGACCCGAGCCGGCCGCCTGCAAACACCTCGACTGGAAGCGCGAGATAAGGCCCATGACGCGCACAGTCCCGAGGGACGCGTCTGACCCGCCGCAGTTAGAATGTGGCAAGTCTGATCGTCTCTCGTTTTTCTCCTCGGGTTACTCCCACTTGCACCGAACGCGAGACTCTCAAAAATAAACTCGGCCCATGGGATGACTCATAATCAGCGGTGCACGCGTGATTGGCCGATCTGTTGTCCAACTCGGAGCCGAGATAACTGGGCTTTTCAATATGTGTCCGAGGCCGGCTTTCATTATTGAAGGTGATAGAGGGCAGAGTGGGACTCTGTGCCCGTGACGACAGAAAAATCTATATCACAGCCAATTTGTTGGATATGACCTGGGGGCACGACGCTGACCATGATGCCCATATGGCTTGTAGTCGCCGAGGAAGCATGAGGGGACTTCCAGAAAATATACCGGCGGAGGCAAACCTTGGAGCCCATGGTTCGACGGAAGAGAATCTCTTCCAACGGTCACGGTACTGCCGCTACTTGCCGCCCAAGGGGAAGGGCGAGCAGTCGTCCTGGGGCAAGCACAAACCCAGCGGCGCGATTAGTCGGTCTTTTTATTTTATTTTTTTATTGTTAAACAGCAAGTCTGCGATCACATCCTCTTTCCGAACTGGCATCCTTATAATACCCGCCGGCGCCCCCAACGTTCTTTCCTCCACAGCTTTCCACTAAACTAGCTCATTCATCCCCCCTCCTCCTCCTCCTCCCTCGCGGCGATGACGAGGCTCTCCTCTAGAAAGAGAGAAAAATAGTCCCGGCCTCTCCGTCGTTCGCGTCGACGATGATGGAGCGCGAAAGTCGCTCAGTGAGGCCTCTCGGCTGTTGGCCAGGCGTGCGGCCGCCAGGGGCCCAGGCACCCACCTGTGGCGGCAATTTCCGATTTCGAAAGCCTCTCCACTGTACGGCTCTACCCCCCTTCCCCGCACGCTCCTACTTTTTGCTCACCACCCATCGCCC